>CAIGRO010146740.1:0-10034 GCA_903798355.1 Fraxinus baroniana | reverse complement strand
TGAGGAAATAATGCTGAACAAACAGCCGCTTATATTGTAAATACAAGTGAAAGTGAATTTGTGTTCAAAATAGTACAAGATTTAATGTAGATTAGGTTCAAAACCAAATAATTATGGGGTTCCCATGGACCCAATCAAATGGTTATAAAGCCACTGATCTCGGCATTAGTTTGCATTTTTGCATAGCTCTAGAAAATCATAGTTGTTTCTCAAAATGCTTATACTTTCAAGAATTTATCATTTCGCATGTTCCTATTGTCAAGCACAATTTTCACAAGAATTACCGAACAGAAAGTGTTAATCAATGATTCAACTAACACGAATGTGTGCATGACTACCATAAAAAACAACTNTCAACTAACACGAATGTGTGCATGACTACCATAAAAAACAACTATAATATGACATAATTCAAATTCAAAAGTCAAGAGTCAGGAGTTCACAATTCAAGGATCGTTTCCATAAAATGTCACGAAAGCATGGGAGGAGGGATGGGGACGGGTGACCACCCGGCAAAGTTTTAAAAATCTTTTAAACTTTTTAATATATAGAGACTTAGCAATGAACTCTCTGAGAAGTCAAAGCGCTAGTCATAAATAGGGTGTAATAATATTACTCAACGATAAATCTGAATTAAATGTAGTCAATTAAATTGGTGAGTCTACGCTAGATTTTACTATGAATGAACGTAAGTAACTGGAATTCTACAATACTCCAATTATGAGATAAGATACTCAATAAATTAGCACATTTAACTTGTGTAAATCTTCTAAGATGTTTCGAATGTATGAATACTATGATCGATACAAAGTTCATACGATACTGACTAACACCATTGTTCTATGAGTATACTACACTAGGTTTTACTATGGACGAAGATAAGTAACTTAAATTTCATTATATACCAATTATGAGATAAGGAACTCAACAAATTAGCTCGTTTAACTTGGACAAATAAAATTCTTTCTCTAACGAAGTCTAATCACGGGTCATAAATATAGTATAAAATCATTATTTAGCGATAAGTCCAATATAGTTGAAGTCGACTATCAAATTTAAATTATCAATGAACTCTATAATGAAGTCAAAGCACAAGTTATAAATAGAGTATAAAAATTTATTTAGCAATAAGTTCGAAATAAATATAGTCAATTTTAATAATCATTCTGAATTAGCAATGAGATCTCTAACGAAGTGAAGCACAAGTCATATGAAGAGTGTAAAAGCATTTTTTATTAGCATTAAATATAATCAATTTCAACGATAAATCTGATTTACGAAGTCAAAATACGAGTCATCAACAAGGTATATAAACATTATTTGACGATAATGCTGAATTAAATATGGTCAACTTTAGAAATAAATCTGAATAAAAATTTTATGTTAGTTGATACATAAGTGTCTAAAGCCTAGTGGTGAAAGGTGCATGTTGTGGTTGTTGGTTACCTGTTACAAATACGCCACATGCATCGCACGTGCCAAAAGTTTGGTATAAGAGCAAGATTTGCCCTCCCAAGGCCTCGTTGCATATGTTGTTCCGATAACTGCCAATAACACCTTGGTGTAACGATAAAGCCAATGGCACTACCACCAGTAGGTGACGGTTCAGACAGAGAAAAAAGTGTTCAATGTGCAAAACTGTGAACCTATTATTGAAGAACCAAATACACCAGAACACCTGTAGAAGTGAGAGAAAGTCATATGAACGATGCATTCTATGAAGATCCCAGCAAAATCCCTACAATCAAACTCAATGTTGAACCATGCTAACAAATTTACAGAGCTTTATGCAAGAGAAAAACATTGATATGCAAGAAAGTAATTTGTCAAAAGCCCTTGTTGCTTTGCATCCAGAATTTGCTTTAGTCCCAAAGCCCAAACTGACAAGTGTGAGTCGACCTCTTGCTATATAAGCACAGGGTAAGCTTGGATTGCTCTTAATGCAGACAAAATGCCTCACACACGAAACAGAAAAGGCATCCTCAGACTTATCCCAATTGAGCATCGTTTAACAGAAGAGACGGCAGATTTAATCAAACACTGAAATACTACTGGATTTTCCTAGGCTTGACAACTGAAGGTATCCAATACTGCTTCTGGAAAAATATGAACTGATTGCTGAATTCAAATAAACTCGAACATAGTATTTGCATTCTCCATTATTGGAACATCATTTAGTTCCTTTGTACATTTTATTCAAGAAGAGAGAGGTTTTCGCTCTTTTCTTGCTGATGTCATTTGACGTCATATCATTGGATTTGTTTGCATCCGAGGATTTGAAAAGAAAACACGAGCACGGTGACCTTTGGTGGACAGATTGCAAATACAATAGTAGATATAGTTATTCTTTTATATTTTATCTGGTATTTTTTTCAAGATTATGTATTCATCTGTGAATGATATCATAATATCTTGAAAATAATGTTCCCATGCTTAAATTTGTGGCTAATTCATGATTTTATATATAGACTATTTGCCAAAGTTGTGTTGAACAATAATTTGTTGTGCAAAACACGTGCTTGTGCGCGCGCATTTCAAAACATTAATAAGAAAAAGTAAAGAACTGTGTACAAGTAAAAATTCAAAATTTGAAGAAAAACAAAAGGAAAAATGTTTATATTTGATTTTAAGATTAAAATGAGGTTCCACTAGTTTGATCAGCATATGCACATTTTAGATGTTTAATGACTTGAACAAACTAAAGTCTTGTCATTTGGAGAATAAGGATTACATACAAAATAAGAATAGAAAACACATGCATGCTGTCTGAAAAGTTGTAATCAAATAGAATTTAAAGGAAAAAGTTGTCAATTTAAAAGTTCATATAAGACATTATTATCAAAAGAAATATATTTGTCATACAATAAAGGAATTAAAGATCACGAAATTTCTGGTTAAGCTTCAACTCAATAAAAACTCATATGTTGTAATCATAAAAAGAAAATTGGCTGGTGCAAGAGGAAAAACTCAATGGGATGGTCCTTCCCGGTTTCTGGATGGACATTGGACAACCAAAGGATTACTTCAGTGGCCTGAGACTTTACAAGGACTCCTTGAGAAAAAAAGCTTCTCCGAAATTGGTCTCTGTATCTCATATTATCGGAAATGTCCTGGTGGATGAGAGTGCCAAAATTGAGGAGGGTTGCTTGATTGGACCAGATGTTGCAATTGGCCCTGGTTGTGTGGTTGAATCGGGAGTTTGGCTCTCTCACTTCAACGTAATGCGGGGTACGCATCAAGAACCATGCGTGCATTTCAAGTAGTATAGTTGGCTGGCACTCAACTGTTGGGCAATGGGGCTTGCGTAGAGAACATGACCATTCTTGGAGAAGACATTCATGTCGGGGGCTAGATTTACTGCAACGGAGGAGTGGTTTTACCTCATAAAATAAAAAACCAAGGATACGAGTAGAAATATATTTTTTAGAGAAACAAACACTAATTTGGACATGTTCCACTGTGGAACTGCTGATACACAAGAAATATATATCAGTTTCTCTACAAATCTATAATGATTCTTTTATGTGTTTAGAGCTAAAAACTACTTAAGTGCCATCACACGGCATGATATTGGGAAAGCTCTGTATAAAGTAATATGAAGAAGCTATCTCCTCCAAGTGAGTTGAGAGCACGAAGAATGCATGAACTTGTCCCAAAAATTTAAAAGTATCAATTTGAATTTAAGGGAAATGATTTTTTAATTTAAGCTTCCAATAAACTATTGGAATATATGAAACAACAAAAATTGTCATGCATTCTACTCTTTTTCCCTTTCTTTGTGTGTTTGATGTAGACAATAAATGAAATTCATAAAGCTTGAGATTCTTGAGGACAAATTTTGTGTACAATGAAAAATTATATATAGTTATTACAAGAAGAAAGAGAATTTGCGTGCAACACGCGTGTACACATACAAAATTTAAATGATACACATTTGACCTATCTAAGATTTTTAACTTTTTGAGTAAGTGGTTTAATATAGTGCTAGAGTCCATTAGGATCCAAAGGGCTGTTTGATAGTGACTCAAAAGAGCACATGGATTTGTCGCGACATGATCGAGAAGAATGTGGACGCAAGCAACTAACTCGTTGATATGCAAATAAATACCAAGAAAGGATCAACAATTTGGGAAAATGATTCAATAATTTATTAATTTTTATAAAAAATAACCAAGGATTACAAATGCATGACCATCTCTTAAATACTAAATAATGACCAAACAATAAATGGTATGACAATAATTTTAAAATGATAAGAAGTAATGACTATAATTTTAGGCGTGTGGTTTAGCTGCAGTTTCAATAGTATTGTGATTAGTTTACATAGTGTTGTGATTACTTTCCGTAGTGCTATGATTTATGCACGATTCACTCCAACAATTTACCCGAGCACATACCTAATTGCATATAGAAATTTCATTCTCGAATCTTAAGTGGACTTGGTTTCAGTTGCAGATTGAGAATTTGACGCGTCTCGCTTCTTATATTAATAACTTTAATTTCTAGTTAGTTCCATGCCAACAATTAACCTCCAAGTCGACCTGTAGACATGAATTATCTTCGTGCTGTAATTACTTGTGTGCTGTAATCATAAGGAATTGATTTCGTAATTATAGGAATCTGGTTAGTTGACCAATTTTGTATATATAGGAATATATAGTTTCCTTAGCATAGGATTGTTTTCCTTTGCTCCAGAAAGGTAGAAGAAATATACAGAAAAACCAAGTTTATAGATACCATTGTTCAACACGACCCAAACACAAAATTCCCTAATTCATCCTGGAGTTTTCAACATTATGAAAGCCAACAAAGCAGAAACCATGAGAATGCCTTAATTTATTGTCGTGTACTGTCTTAAATCCCTGCAATTTAAGATTCTACACTCTTTTGCCTGGATACTAAAAATAAAAAATCCCAAATCCTTGATGTGCAGAATTTTTTGGGGGATACAAGATATTTCAATTTTTGAGTCATCAATATTAAGTCCCATTTCCGAAACAAAGTTGAGATTATCAAATAAACCATATTCGTAAAAAAATCTTGGATATTTTGTCTTCTTGACAAGGATTTCAAAATTGATCAGCTCTAATAATTTGGAATAAAATGAAAATATGAATATGGTATAAGAGCAAGACTTTCCCTCCGTAGTCTAGAAGAGAAAAGTATTATTGCATCTACTTCCTTGACAACTGCCAATAGAAGCCCTGGTGTAACCAAAAAGCCAACGGCGCTACCACCAGTAGGGGACAATTCACACAGAGAAACAGGGTTGAGAATGCAAAACTGTGAACCTATTATGATTTATGGAAGAACCAACGACACTACAACCAGGTGTGGAAGTGTCAGAAAGTGATATTGAGAATGCATTCTATGAGGATCCTGGCGAAACCCCTACAATCAAACTCAAAGTAGAACAATGCTACGAATTTTCACAGCTTTATGCAAGAGCAAAACATGGAAATGCAAGAAAGAAATTTGTCAAAAGCCCTTGTTGTTTTGCATCCAGAGTTTGCTCCAGTTGCAATGCCCAAACTGAAAAGCACAAGTCGATTTCATGCTATATGGACACCGGGTAAGCACTGCATGGTTTACACGGTGTTAGATTGCTCTCAAGTCTTAATACGGACAAAATGCACATATACGAAACAGAAATGGCATTCCTTACATTTACCCCAATTTCGCATCATTTAAACTGGAAAGATGGCAGTAAATACTTTTGGATTTTGCATTCTTTATTATTGGAACAATATTCAGCCCTTGTTTTATTCAAGAAAGATAAGTTTTCACTCTTTTCTTGCTAATGTTATTCAACATCATATTGTAGGATTTGTCAGCATCCAAGGATTTGAACAGAAAATGCGAGCATTTTGACCTCTGGAGACCAGATTGCGACAAATGGTTACTTTCCTATATTTTTCTCTGGTGTATTTCTCCAAGTTCACGCCTTCATATGTGAATGGTATCATAATATCTTGAAAATAATATCCCTTGCTTAAATTTGCCGCTAATTCATGATTTTATAGACTATTTATCATTGTTACAATGGACTACAATTTATTGTGCAAAACACTTGCCTTTGCACGCACATTGTACAAAATTAATAAGAAATATATATAGTCAAAAATTGTGTAGAAGTAAAAATACAAAATTTGAAGAGAAACATAAGAAAAAGAATTAATATTTGATTTAAATATTCATACAGTTTCACCTGTTTAAAGGAAAAGGTAGTCATTTTAAAAGTTTCCAAAACAATGTTGCGTTTTCAAAAGAAATATTTTTGTCGTACAATGAAGGAAATATAAATCATGGGATTCCTGATTAGCTTCAACTTATTTTGTATTGATAAAGACTCATATGTTGTAGTTATAAAAAGAAATGCATGAAACAAATGTGTAATACACATGCACAACAGCACAAGTGTGGCTTTATATTTTTTGAATGCTTGTTTATGAATAGGCTCATTCATGATTTGAGTAGCTTAAAGTCCCTTCTAAATTAAAAACTGAATATTTTGACGATTCAAGCACTTGATAATAAGATATCCTGAATTACATTCCATCCTTCTTGATTGCACCTAAAGTTCCCATCTGATCACAAGAATATACCTGCTCTTCAGCACTAGAACATGTTTCATCATTTTTATTTTTATTTTTATTTTTTTTTCACTTGGGCTCTCTGGATCATCTAAGTTTACCCTGGCTATTTTCAAATCTTTCACTAATGAATTGAGAGTTGAAGTGCCTTTTGTGGTATCAGACACATCCTCTAAGGGAGTGAAGTTGAGGAAGCTTGAGAATGAGATTCTGGAATCTGGGGATTGTAGAGTTTTGATAGCGATCATTGATAAGTTTTACCTGCAATTGTTAAGAGTAAAATATTGTTACTTTGTAACTTCGTAAATTCACATGGCATGAAATGATTCTACGGGGATACCAGGTTCGATCAATGTGTAATGTAAGAAGCTACGTGAACGTAAAACAAGGTCTGAATAGCCTTTGCAAGGCCGAAGCTACTAGATTAATTTTCTCTAATTCTCACCCAGACAAGGTTGAGTCCCTAAGTTTGCTAGGAGAATTTAGCTTAGCGAAGTCTCCAAAGTGAACCTGTTTACTTAGAATTAATGGGACCCTGGCAAGCATAAAACTTTCTATAGGGACCAATCAAATATCCTGTCCCCTTGAAGAAAAAAAAAACGCACAAGGAAGGTACCACGTGGTAAATTTTTTTTTTTTTTTTGATAACCATTGAATGTTCGGGCCAGCTTGCGCGCTCCTTAACTAATCTCACGAGACCCTGAAATTTACAGTTGGGTACTCATTTCAGTGGCCTTGAGGAGACTCGAATTAGTGACCATTGAGGAGCAAAACCAAGGCCTGACCACATGACAAAATATTTAAGAGTGCATATGGGAATTCTTCTCCAAGTCTTCACCCGGCGAAAATTGTCACCACGAAGTTGTCCCACAGAGCTTCGGTAACCACAAAAGGGCTTGGAAAGGTGACTAGATAAGGAGGTGGCAAGGGATTTGCTCGCTTCAAGTTTTAAGGTCAACAAATTAATATACCTCAACATCCAAAGCATTTGCATGATAAACACGAAATAGTTATTTATTCATAAAGTAGCGAAAAGATATAGTTAGTAATCATGAGTAAAGGAAAAAAAAATGAAAGAAAAAAACATTGTATTAGGTAGGGAAATAATTTTACACCTTTCCACATACTATTTTTCAAGATTACAGAACTTTCCAGTGGACAATCAAATGAAGATATCAGATTTATCTAAAGAGGATCAAATTCAGAAGCCGAATATCAAGTATCTTGGTTTAGTTTGAGCAAAATCCATGCCACCAAATCTTTTTGATCAGGCTGAAAGAATGGCTGCGTTCCAGTTATATCAGTGTCAAGTGACCAGGAGTTCATCTCTAAATAAGAAACTCTTCCAATCAGAAAATCCTGTGTATAACTTGCAAAATCGAGGAATGGATGGAGGCAATAAGACACATGCTTATACAATCACCCACTAATTCTACTGTTTTTGCGTGTTTAATGCTAGTTAAATAAATTAGACAACTAATAAAATTCATAAATCATGAGATATTTATGCTCAAATTTTTGGTATAAAGAAAGTTTATATTGTATTTTTGAGACAAAGTGGATTTGCATTCAATTCAACATGGTCTCACATGGACCTAAAGCCATCGTTTTAGTTTGCATTTTTGCTTAAACATCTAAAAAATCATAATTGTTTCCGAAAATGCTTATAGTTTCCAGAATTTTAGTCATTTCATGTGTTCCTATATATTGTCAAATACAATTGCCACAAGAATTGACAAACAAAAAGAGTTAAATCAATTATTTAACTTACACTAAAGTATGCATGACTACGATAAAAAAACAACTATAATACGACATAATTCAATTTCAAAAGTCACTTGACACTGATATAACTGGAACGCAGTCATTCTTTCAGCCTGATCAAAAAGATTTGGTGGCATGGATTTTGCTCAAACTAAACCAAGATACTTGATATTCGGCTTCTGAATTTGATCCTCTTGAGATAAATCTGATATCTTCATTTGATTGTCCACTGGAAAGTTCTGTAATCTTGAAAAATAGTATGTGGAAAGGTGTAAAATTATTTCCCTACCTAATACAATGATTTTTTCTTTCATTTTTTTTCCTTTACGTATGATTACTAACTATATATTTTCGCTACTTTGTGAATAAATAACTATTTCGTGTTTATCATGCAAATGCTTTGGACGTTGAGGTGGGGGCGGGAATAAATGTTGTTCACCATTCAAGGATCGTTGCCATAAATGTCATGAAAGCATGGGAGGAAGATGGGGGCGGGACAACCACACGGCAAAATTTTAAAAATCTTTTAAACTTTAGCAATGAACTCTATGATGAAATCAAAGCACTAGTCATAAATAGAGTATAATACCGCTATTCAGCAATAAATCCAAATTAAATATGGTAAATTATAATGGTCGATTTGAATTATAAATCAAATCTCTAACAAAGTCAAGTCACGGGTCATAAATAGAGTATAATATCATTATTTAGTGATAAGTCCAAATTAAATATAGTTGATTTCAACTATCAGTTTAAATTATCAAAGAACTCTCTAACGAAGTCAAATCACAACTTATAAATAGCGTATAAAAATTATTTAGCTACAAGTTCGGAATAAATATAGTCAATTTCAATAATTAACGTGAATTAGCAATGAGCTGTCTAACGAAGTGAAAGCAAGAGTCATAAATAGAGTGCATATTTAGTGATAAATCCAAATTAAATATTGTCAATTAAAATGATAAATCTGAATTAGCAAAGAAGCCTCAATCGAAGCCAAATTATGAGTCATCGATAGTGTATATATTATTTAGTGATAAGTCTGAATTAAATATAGTCAACTTTAGAAATAACTCCGAACAAAAATTTTAAGTTAGTTGATACAAAAATGTCTAAAGCCTAGTGGTGAAGGTGCATGTTGGTTCAAATCCCAGCATCCATTAGTATTAACTTTCCTTTTAATAGTGTGATAGCATCAGTTTAAATTTCCTTTTCAATGGTGTTATAAAATTAGTTAATCTATTGCTTCTTTTTTTTTTTTTTTTTTTCAGTTTAATCCACACAAAGACAATTTAGGCATTGAATTGCAGAATAAACTACAGCTAGTTATTATCGACTAGATTATGGGGTGGTTATTTTATTTTAATTTTTTCTATTTGCTTTTCTATATTCTCGTGCTATTTTGGCTTTGTTCGAATTAGGAGAAAATAAAATTATTTAATAAGAATGCTAAAATAAACTACAAACTATATCTAAGATAATATTGAGACTTGAGTATATGCATACGCCACGTGCATCGCATGTGCCAAAAACTAGTATGGTATAAGTGCAAAACTTGCCCTCCCTAGGCCAGAAGAGAAAAGTGTCGTTGCATTTCCTGCTCCAACAACTGCCAATGGCACTACCACCACTAGGCGACAATTCAGACAGATCCCCGTCGGGGGCGCTGCCCCCTCG
>CAIGRO010146736.1:0-23822 GCA_903798355.1 Fraxinus baroniana | reverse complement strand
ATTTATCATGGCCGCACTTCAACAATTTAAACAAATTTAAAATTGTTTAAAACGCATATTTGTAACTTAAAATATTGAAAAAAACGAAAAAAAAAAAAAAAAAAAAGGAGAGAGCGAACGGCTTAGCCGAGCCGAGCCATCAGCTTATGAATAGTGCCACCACAAAGTGGCTCTTTTATTAATGTAGGATATGATAGGATAGGATGTAGGATATGATAACATTTTGTAGCTCGGATCGAAAACGGCTCGGCTAAAAAACGGTGGCTTACTTGGCCATTCGGCTTATGAATAGTAAAGGGAAAGTGCCTCTTTTATTTTTTTCTGATGCAGGGGAAGCTTATAGGAAAGATGAAAATACACACAAAAAGCATTTCAATCAAGAGAAATTCAATAAAATCTCATTTCATTTAAAACTCCCTCTACCTCAAATGGCTTACAACATTTAAATAGCAAAAACTTAAAAAATTCAGAAATATTACATAATAATGGAAAAATATATTTTTTTTCCATAAATGGGAAAAATTGATATTATGACAGATCTTGATTCTCCTAATGATGAAGGTAAAATAATAATTTCATTTAACTTCGAATATGTCCGTTTTTGACGAATTGATAGTCCAATTCGATTGGGAAGGGGCCAATGATCACAACTCAAGGCCTTTGGCCCTAATGCATGTCAATGTTGGGCAAATTCCGTCGTTTAGGCCCTCAATTAAGCGTTTTTGCTTTTTATGGTAATATTTGATTTGATTTGAATATTTATAAAATCTAAACTTTATGAATTTTCAAGATTTCTATGTCAAATCATCAAGAGAATTAATTAATGCGAAACATATATTGATCAATTGATTTGAAGCTTGAACTTGCAATCTCTTTAATCTTGACTTCTTGTTCTTTAATCTTGATGGCTTCTACCACATATTTCATGAGACTCACATATTTTCTATCACATATTCCACCAAGTATTATCAAAACTATTAGAATTTAATTTTTATCTTAAACCAATCAGGGGCTTATATTAATATAGATGTGTTTGTATTCTACATGTTTTATAATAACTAGACATAACAAATACGATCGATCATGATGAAGACTAAGCTATTTTTCCTTTTTTTTTTTTTAGGGACTAATATTTCATAATCAGTAGGCTAATCATCCACGTGCCTCTTCTCGACAACCACAAAGTGCCTTGTATGGACCCCTAAGATTGAACGACCCCGAATTGACGATGATGATAAGTTCCAAGTTTGAGGTGGAGGGGTTTGCCGGAAAATATAATTTCAATATTTGGCGGATCAATTCATGATGTTCTGATGCAATAAGGATCCTTCAAGGCGTTGCAAGGTAAAAGGCCAAAAGGGATGAAAGATGAAGTTGGAGATGAAAAGGAGGCAAAGACAATTAGTACAATGAGATTGACACTTTCTTCCAAGTTAAAACTACAATGTTTTGAATGATACGTCTCTTCTAAGTTATAGAAAATATTAGAAGACTTGAACTTGTCAAAGTTCCTAACAAACGTATTATATTTAAAGAAACAATTGTATAGGTTGAAAATGGAAGAAAGAACCAATGTCAGGGATCATGTGAATAAGTTTAAAAGTGTACAACTAAGTTGCTAAATATTAATGTTGAAATTGAGGACGGCGATAAAACAATTATTATGATGGCTTCCTTGTCTAAGTCATATGAGACGTTGTTGACCACATTGTTAGTAGTTGGAAAAGACACTTTGAGGCTGAGCAAGATCTCCAATGCTATATTAGAAACATCTAACGTTACTTCTTGTGGTTCATTTGGAAAATTTTGAGCAAAAATACTTATTGTATAGCCTTTTTGACAGCCCCCTCGTGTGGGGGTGGGGCCCACAATTGCAGGCTCCACCCTCATGTGAGGGGACTGCCAAAGTGAATGCACAAAAAGACAATCATAACTCAATTTTGAGACAACACATGAAAAAGGTAAATCGATAGGAAAGCATTATGATAAAAATGGATGATCATTCTCAATCTTGTAAAAAAATTATATTCGCATCAAATTTTTCGTCAAGTGTACCGCAATTCAATTGCAATGAAAATCCTCATTTTTTGGTCATTTTGCACTTGTGTCCTCAAATTTTTTGTCGAATTTAAATCATAAATCTTTTATTAATTAGTACATCTTATATCAGATGACAATAAAAAAAAAATACGTTATGAGGAAGTAAAAAGATATATTTATCCTTCATAATTTTAAATAAGTAAGATTTAAAAAAAATACAAAAGTTCAATAAAATACTTTCCACCGCTCATAGGATATTTGGACAGAAATCGTCATCATAATACAATTGAATGTTAAAGATAAGAATGTGAAGGGGGAAAGTTGGGAACATGAGTGCATCAATGAACAAAAATTAAGGACTTTCATTATAATTAAAATGTATAAAATACGGAATTAAAGTGTAATTTCACCATGTAGGATGTATAATTGTAAATTTCCCCGAAAACGTACACGACATTTCCTTATTATTTTAGATAAATAATTGAAGCATGAACTCATAAATAAATTAGACAAGGACCTCTTTTTTCTTTATTTCGTTATCATGACTATATAAATAAATCAATTATCGTCTTATTGAATTAATAAAAAATGAGTGATTGCTTTTGAAAACTTTTAGATTTATAATTTTTTAATAATATAAGTGCTCTAGTTTACGATAAGATGAATGAATCATCAAAGCTTATATGAAAGTTGGTTTGACTGTCATAACTATGGTGGAATATTTCCATGTGAGTTGGTTGAGAACCTTAGGCATGGCCAAATTAACAAATTAATAATTTGTTTCAAGATTTGAACTTCAACTTTTTAAATATTCTCCAAAAACCCTAATTTAAGTAAAAAGACCAAAATAGACATCCACTTAATTAAAATAATTAAAAACGCAAAAAATAAAAAACTTCAATTGCCCGGTAGAATGTCTTAAACTGCAAATTTGAGATTGAAAACGATGTCAACCGAGGTGTAATTGCCCGGTAGACTGTCTTAAACCACAAATTTGAGGCTGAAAATGATATCAACTGGGGAACCCTGGGTTGGGACATTGTAAAGTACTATGAGACGTCCCCGAAAACATATTATAATAGAAATTCTGACACTGGTGCAAAAAGTTATGCCCGTCTCTTCGAAACAGCTCGTTTTGCCAATTTTCGATTCAATTCTTCTTCAAACTCTAACGCTAACTATCCTACATCATATCTAAACCAATCAGGGGCTTATATTAATACATGTGTTTGTATTCTACATGTTTTATAATAACTAGACATAACAAATACGATCGATCATGGTGAAGACTAAGCTATTTTTCCTTTTATTATTGAGGGACTAATATTTCATAATCAGTAGGCTAATCATCCACGTGCCTCTTCTCGACAACCACAAAGTACCTTGTATGGACCCCTAAGATTGAACGACCCCGAATTGACGATGATGATAAGTTCCAAGTTTGAGGTGGAGGGGTTTGCCGGAAAATATAATTTCAATATTTGGCGGATCAATTCATGATGTTCTGATGCAATAAGGATCCTTCAAGGCGTTGCAAGGTAAAAGGCCAAAAGGGATGAAAGATGGAAATGGAGATGGAGATGGAGAGCTAGATGAAACGGAGGCAAAGACAATTAGTACAATGAGATTGACACTTCAAAACTACAATGTTTTGAATGGCACGTCTCTTCTAAGTTATAAAAAAACATTAGAAGACTTGAACTTGTCAAAGTTCCTTACAAACGTATTACATTTAAAGAAACAATTGTATAGGTTGAAGATGGAAGAAAGAACCAATGTCAGGGATCATGTGAATAAGTTTAAAAGTGCACAAAGTTGCTAAATATTGATGTTGAAATTGAGGACGACGATAAAACAATTATTACGATGGCTTCCTTGTCTGAGTCATATGAGACGTTGTTGACCACATTGTTGGTTGGAAAAACCACTTTAAGTTGAGCAAGATCTCGGATGCTATATTAGAAACATCTAGCGTTAAAATCGAAGTGGTTCTTTTGGAAAATTTTGAGACAACGCATGATAAATGTAAATCGTGAGGAAAGTATTATGATAAAAATGGATGATTATTCTCAATCTTGTAAAAAATTATACTCACATCAAATTTTTTGTCAAGTGTACTGCAATTCAATTGCAATGAAAATCCTCAATTTTTGGTCATTTTGCACTTGTGTCCTCAAATTTTTTGTCGAATTTAAATCATCAATATTTTATTAATTATTACATCTTATATCAGATGACAATCAAAAAATATGTTATATGAGGGAGTAAAAAGATATATTTATCCTTCATAATTTTAAATAAGTAAGATTTAAAAAAATACAAAAGTTCAATAAAATACTTTCCACCGCTCATAGGATATTTGGACAGAAATCGTCATCAGAATACAATTGAATGTTAAAGATAAGAATGTGAAGGGGGAAAGTTGGGAACATGAGTGCATCAATGAACAAAAATTAAGGACTTTCATTATAATTAAAATGTATAAAATACAGTATTAAAGTGTAATTTCACCCTGTAGGATGTATATTTGTAAATTTCCCCGAAAACGTACACGACTTTTCCTTATTATTTTAGATAAATAATTGAAGTATGAATTCATAAATAAATTAGACAATGACCTCTTTTTTCTTTATTTCGTTATCATGACTATATAAATAAATCAACAAATTTTTATCGTCTTATTGAATTAATAAAAAATGAGTGATTGCTTTTGAAAACTTTTAGATTTATAATTTTTTAATAATATAAGTGCTCTAGTTTACGATAAGATGAATGAATCAGCTTTTGCTAGAGGCACAGCCTCCTTCACAGCACCGATCACAGCCCCCTCACAAGAGGGGGGCCCATGCCTTTAAGATGAATGAATCAACTTTTGCTAGAGGCACAGCCTCCTTCACAGCACCGATCACAGCCCCCTCACAAGAGGGGGGCCCATGCCTTTTTTTAAAGGCATGGGCCCCCCTCTTGTGAGGGGGCTGTGTTTGTACAGTCCTACAAGGACTGTACAAATAGAAAAACCCAAGCTTATATGAAAGTTGGTTTGACTGTCGTAACTATTGTGGAATATTTCCATGTGAATTGGTTGAGAACCTTAGGCTTGACCAAATTAACAAATTAAGCATGACCTAATTGTAAGGCTCAAACAATAAAATATGATCATATAATTACAACCATGAATGACATTAATGGGTTGCAAATTGTAATGCTACTTTAGTTCCAAATTATTTCACATTAGGATTTAGGGCTACATCCTATTCATTTTACAAATATTCTACATGTACACAAAAATTTAACAACTGTCTTTCCGTGAATTTTTCTGTTGAATTTATTGTACTCATAGCATGTCTCTCATTTTTATTACATGATGATTATACGGATGTGAGTCCGATAAGATCAATGGCCTAAATTAAGCGCAACATTGGCATCAAGTCTCCACGCAAATCCACCAAATTCCATCTTCCACACATCGCAAGGCATTGTTTGGTTCCGTCGTGTGTACATCACCCTAGGCATAGCGGTGCATGCAAAAGCTTGCCAGGCACAGAAATTTTCTCCTTCACCGCTGGCGTTTCTCCTCATTCCGGCGGAGCCACCATCCTTCTGTGCTAACCCGCTGAACCTGATTTATACCATCTGATATCAGCCCCGAATACTTTAGATCTACATTTTAATCCCGGTCTATTTCTTCGTTTTCTTCTTTTGATTGTCTTAGTAACATTCTCACTCTTTCTCTTACTCGATGAGTCCAAGAGCATACTAAAGTCTTCTCCAATCACGGTCGATAGCATCAGTCGAAGTGGCGGAAGGTCCCACTGACTCGAAGGGAGAGCTTGTGCAACTCTCTCCAAGTGCAAACTGAGATCTTGGAGCTAAGATGCGTTTTTCTGGCATTTTTCCTAGTTTATACACCCATTAACACTAACAATAACAATATTAGGTGCAAATCACCCTCCATCTGCCGATTCTGCCCCTTTGTTTCTTATATATTATCGAACATGAAATATCCATCATAGCATAACAATATTGTGCTCCGCCTGGTATATGATCAGGAAGTATTAGAAATTCGCACAAAATGAAATTATATTCAAGCCACTCATGTACCATTCACAACATAGTGGTTACACCATTACATTAAACTTTGTACTATTTTTTCAATTTGTCTTTTGCATCACAAATGCAGTGCAAACCGCAGAGCGTTGACAAAGTCTAAAATAAAAAGAAAGAAAAATCTGATTACAGACACTGATTGAACAAAAAAAGCAAGAAAGTTTTTCTTGGTTTTGTTTTTAGGTGGAAATTGCATAATGTGTAATGTGGATGACATCTTCTGGTTTTGATGGTGGATGAGTCTTGTTTCTCATTCTCAAAGCTTGGTAATCCTTGTACAAGAATCCTCTGTATTTTGGTGCCTCCCCTATTTCTTCGGTGAATTGTGGCAATGGTTCAACCCACTTATCTCCCTGTAAGTTGTAGAAATATGCAAGAGAGTGGCGGCTTCTCTCTTTTGATCTCACTACTCTGTGTGTAGCACTCTTAAATTTGTTATTCGTTAACACCTGAAATTTTTCTCAAGGGGAAATCGATAGATCGAGTTTATCAGACAAGAAGAAATCATTTTACAAGCTAGCAATGGAGCCAGTATTTAAAGAAGCATTTGTGAAGATTGTGCATGTGCTCTACATATGACGAAAAATAAATGCAGTTTTCACATAAAAGGGTGTGTACTTAGACAAGTTACTTCAAAAGGCAAGAATCAGTCGTTGATGAACCTGAATAACGTCGCTTATGTTGACAACTATGCTGCCTTCAGCTGGAATAACTGGAATCCATTCTCCATCTTTTTTTACCTCTAGACCTCCAACTTCGTCCTGAATCACGAAGGTGATGCAGTTTCCATCCTCGTGTTCAGATATGCCATTGTTTTCAATTCCAGTTGCTGGGAAGTAGCGCAAAGCCACCATGAAATCCCAGCTTCTATCATTGTTGAATTCTTTCAAAAAGTTGGGTGGGAGACCCAAACAATCATTCAGTATTCTCTCTATAAGTTCACCAGTTCTAGCAAAATAGGTGAACATCTCTTCAAGTACTTCCCTAGAATCATAAAACAATACAAAAATCTTTTTCTGTGTCAAGAATACAAAAAGAACAATTCTGTCTAAGAATTACTGAGGAAACAACCCTGTTTATAGGGCGACAAATAGCTTTTTAAAAACAAAGATTCTATACCTGAACTCAGGCGGATTTGTGGGCAAAACATTGAAGGTGGACTGAGGTGGAAACATGAGCAAGTATTCATTTTTATCAGCAGAGTGATCTGGCTGCTTATTATAACCGGCGGGAAGAGGTGCGCCCGATCCCGGGCTATATTTGAGCTTCTCCTCATCTGGGAACGCAAAGAATGCCTCTGAAAGCTTCAGGGCTCGGTTTATCAAATCGCGGGGTATGCCGTGATTCACAATTTGGAAGAAACCATATTTTGAGCAAGCTTGTTTAATAATTCCTTCTGCATTCGCCTTTCCATCCTCATCACTGTCTGTGAAGAAAGGTGAAAAATTAACTGTGGGAATGGCTAAGTTTGCCATTTGATCTCTGTATCAGTTGATATTTCCGTTGCATACTTGTACTAAATTGCCAATTGCTGGTTCCCCGCTGGAGGGATTCACACAACTCCCACCGATAACTCACATGGGGTGGGTAATTTTTTTTACTTTTTTATTGAGGTGGGTCCTGCGTGGGATCCACATCTACGTGAGTGTCGGCCCTCCACGTGCAGAACAACTCCAAAATTGTATGTCTTCTTGTGGTCTTATCATTGATGGGCAAAATTTGTTGCCAGGGATTCTACTTTTCAATAGTAAAGCATATTTTGCCAAGGCGTTTTTTTTTTTATACAATTTATTCACCTAGATTCAATAACTCAGTCCAATAAGTAGCAAGTTTGCTAGACCCAGAAAGTAGCGAGTATGCAAAGTTCAAGTATTAAGCACCCTAATAAATCGGATTCATCAATTCAAATTGAATTATATCACTCTCGTTCTTAGCCACTTCTATCTCACTTTATGCATTGTCGACCCCAAAAACCCTTCATGGGGCGCGGCACATAAAGGCATAGTCAGAACTAAATGTTAGATATTGAATGTTATTTGGTGACATATTTGCATTGAATTAAGAAAGTGTTGAAATGTTTATTGATGACAGTAGTGGATCCAAGAGCTCGAGTGAGCGGACGGTTGTCGATCGTCGGCCGCAATAAAAATTAAATATATCTATTACTTTACTAAAATTCAACATATATAATTTTGTTATATTTAATGTTAACATTCATCAAACATGTTCAAATCCAAGAAAACTGTACTCGTTCTGATTCCCAGTAATGTCTGTCTCCCTAGCAAAAAATTGTGATACTTCAATGCCTCTTCGATCATGTCCGTTGTGTAATGATTGTCGTTGTAGGATCAATACAATTTCAAATAGAGTAGAGACTCATCAAATAGATTTTGAGCAGGGTGAGTATTTGGTAAAACATTAAATTTATCAAGAGAAATATAGATAAATCCAAACACAGATAAATTTACAAAATAACTTCCAGAAAAAGCACTTATTATAATAAAAGCTGATTAAATATAGCGATAGATATTCGACGTTTGAGTCCATAAAAGGTATAAAATCCATTCGATGTAGGGTAACAGCTATAGGAAACGATAAATTTATCTATCTGCCGCTCTCAGCAGATTTTCCAACAATTTTAGCATGTCGACCAGCGAATACATTCCCAATTGCTCTTAATAACATAATAAACACTCGGGCCATAGCATCATGTATAAATGCATCAGGGATAAATAGTTGTGTAGACAAATCCTCTAAAAGAAGAGAACATTGTCCTGAAGGATCCATCAAGAAACCAGAGTGAGCAGACCCTGAAGCCACCATCAACATTGTTACTTTCTCTTAACCTCTGAACCCCTTTACAAGCGAACTAAATAAACTGTGAAAACATCATAAGAGGTTCAATTGTCATCCTCGTCACCATCATTATCCTCATCATCTTGGTCATCATCATCATCTTCAGAGCCATCACTGCTCTTTTCCTGCAGAGATTTCTAGGATCAAGAATTACCATTAACCGCTCTAAATAATTAAAGAAGTATGGAACAGACGATATACTAGATAGTCTTTCAAGGGAGGGAGGGAGGGAGGGAGGGAGAGAGAGAGAGAGAGAGACTATTTCAGTTTATTATCTATATTCCTTGCTATTTACTGAACCAACTTTCACGTGTATGGCAGATTCCATAATCAAGAAACTATAAATTTAAGAGTAACTTAGAGCAAAATCCGAAAGGGTTTCATCATACTCAACGGACTATTATAAATTTAAGAGAATGTTCTTCATTAACAAACGTCATATCTAATGAAGATGAGATCATAAGATATAATATTCTTGGGCTGCTATGTGCTCGAGGCCACCACATAAAACGTTTTAGGAAGCTTAAAAAACTGAAGATTCCATATTCCAGTTATTAATTCCACACCTTTTAACTACCATATTAAAATGTTTTCCCAGTCATGAGGCAATAAGGGATGTTGAGTCTGAGGAGCAATACAAGGAACTTCTCAAAGCTATAGCAATATATAAGATAAAGGCATTCAAAAACTAAAAGTGCAGTGCAAAGATCAAGTAATTTATAGTTTCTAAAATTTGAACAAAAAGAGTCCATGGAGAAAAAAAAAAAGAGCAAGAAGTGAAAATAAGACAACGTCTAGGTACGCAATAAACACACACGTTTGCAGAAAAACAGGAATTTGTGATAAATTGGACATAATACGCTAGTACTGCATCTTCTAGACAGTGGGGAAAAGAGTGAGTACAGAAATAATTTTGTGCACTAACCTCACCACCATCATCCATGTCAGAATCCTCTTCGTCTGCCTCCTGCAGAAAGGGTATACAACACATGACATCAGAAACACTCCGAAGTACATGGAGTTGGTAATTAACTTGTATCAATAAGTCATGGACAACTACGGAAGATGGGTTTGAACGGAAGCTTACATCAAAAAAGTATGTAAGAGGATTTGGCCAGATATCATCCTTGATTAATTCAGCAATCTGCTAAGAAATATTTGCTTTAAAATGTATGAACATGAAAATATATAACAGAAGACTTACGTCCCACATCAGTGTAATAGTAAACTCAAGCTCAAGAAATAATTGGCATGTGGCAGAATTTACCTCGTCATGAATCTCATCCACGTCATCTTTTTGTTGGTCATCACTAAACCAGGTAAAAAAGCTGTGAACAGTGCAAAAATGAGCAACCGAAAGTGCACAGAGAATTAACAGTTTTCGTTTTAATTCAAAACCATTGAGCAAAAAAATGAAAGGAGGTATCCAGATTATCCAGCTGAAGCATATCATCATGGTGATAACGTGTACAATAAACAAAACTCAGGCATCAACTGCATGTTAGGATCATTGCAAGTCAGTAATTGCACACCATGATCTTGATATAATAATGCATAAATCAACAAATGAAAATAATTCAGCACCAGTATCTGCACATCCATCCTCTACAAATCGCGCCAATCTCTTAGAGTAAGAAACAACTGAAAAACTCAAATGCAGTATACTCTTCACTACCAAATACTGCCATCAAAAGAAACATAAGTAAAAGGAGCAAACTGATAGCACAAAAATGTTGACAACACGCCCTCCCTGTGCTCTTTAGCATGAGAATGACTAAAACAAACAGGTAATTCAACATGAATGGAAATTTGCAAACCCACGTGTAAGATGACTGACTGCAATCATAGCAAAACAAAATATGGCATCTTAAATACAAATTCGGACTATCAATCAATAACAAAGAAATAATGAGAACTTAAGCACAGTTATTTTAACTGCCAAAATTATTACACGAATAATTTGGTTAACATTGTACACATAGCTAACACATCATGCAAATACTGGAAGACCCTTTACAAGCATTCATTGGCATTCATTATGACCTGGACTAGACAACTAAAATATTTTATCAAGTGACAAGGAGTATCTAATCTCACATCTTACTTTAGTCTGGCAAGTATTGTTTTTTTTTAAAAAAAAAAATTAACCACTAGTTCTTTTTAAATTGTCAATACATCATATCCAAGTATCCATATCCAAAATTGAAAACCTTCTTCACCAAAACCAATTGTCCAAAAGTTAGAGAATTCATATGTTAACCTTAAAGCCACACAGATACCTGACTCTGTGGAACATAAAACTGCCATGGTTTAGCTTGTAAGTAGTACCCCATAACTGTGAGAAAATTAATGTCCCATTTATTGAATCAGTAAAATCTATAATCCCTAGACAATGTAAACAAAGTAGTTATAATTTACAGTATATGTTAGCTAAGATTTTTAGACCTCTGGACACGGTAAAACAGTATTTAACCAAAGCACTATTACACCATATAGAAAACCCAGAGGGGAAAATGAGCCAACCTTTCCTCAGCATGAGATCGCTTGTTCCCTTTCTTCTCTTCGGTAACAGTATTAGAAATGCCCTTCACAATCCAGATACACAATTACTTTAAATCACATGACGCAGAAAAGACAAGGTACAATGACATGAAAACTTACCATTCCCGCTTTCCATTTTATTGATGTGGCAGTGATTTTTGTTGTTCCTTCTTCGAGAAAGGTAAAAGTTTTTGTTAGCTTTGTATCTTCAAAATATGGATTTGGATTGAAGTTCTGGAGAAAAAAACAAGAGACATTAACTTGTTTCAAAAAGATTATGAAAGCTAAAAATAGTATTAGAACCACATCAATAAATCTCCACAAAAGGGAAGAAAAGACAAGACTCACAAATGTAATAGTGTAACCCGATTTCACATCTTTGGAGTCTTCCACTTCCAGGGAACTTAAATACTTGAAAATCTAACATGAGAAAAAGAATAGATTAATTGTGTCAGTGAATAACCAGAAGCTCAGATTTAGTAATAACCGGCTATTTGAGGAACTTAAACTGCAAATTTTAATGACTGGGAATTTGTTACGATAGCAAAAAGAGAATCATACTAAAACTGTTTTAAGCATATAATATAAAGTGAAGGAAATGGATGAAACCTTTTGGTCTTCCACGGTCAAAAGTTCGCTAAAGGCAGGATGACTCAAAAACTGCAAGGAAGAGNTTTGAAGCTAACAATATTATATAACCATTGGACTAGCGATTCAGTTCCTCGAGTTTGATCACTCTACACAACACATCACGTTATGACACCAGCCTTTTTGTTAAGCATAGTTTTCATTAAAAATCTTATTGAGAGGGGGGGGGGGGGGGGGGGGGGGGGGGGGGGGGGGGGTAAGTACGCATTCTTTGAAGAAAGCTAGCTGTAACGAATCACTAACTGCAGTCAACCAGAAGTCAGGAATGGATTTTATGACATCACTTCTCTTATCATAGACGGGCTTCCGTATCTCATTGTACTTTTGTTCCACTTCCAAAACCTTTTCACTTGCTTCTTCATTGATCTGCAAACATAAAGTAAATTAACCCAATATAATATTATGACATCTCTGCATTTTCTAGCTAAGACAAAATTCACTTTTTAATTATGAATAGGGTCATGAAGATACAATTACGAAATATTGAAATATTCTCATGCATAGTCATGATCCAAACTTAGAATTCTTCAAATTTGGTCCATAATTCCTCCAAAGTTGCAAAATTATTTTCTTCACCACTTGAATTGGGAAACAGGTAGAATTTAGCAATTGGTTAAATAAACAAGAATCACAATACTGAAATCAAATTAACTACTTTTAAATCTATTTCTAGCCATTTCACAAGCACCCAAAAAAAAAAAAAAGAAACAAGTATTTTGCTTGGATTTGACAAAAAATGACTAAATATATTTTCTTTAGAAAGCTCAAATAATGTAAGAACCAAATGCAGAAGAAGTTGAAAATGCTGTTGCTCTTAGATACTTACTCATGAATAGTAAATATTTTTCATAATAAATTCTTCAACAATAATTTGATTTGTTTTAACATTCACTCCCCAAAGAAGCCAACAAAACCTCCATTCTGAGCTCATTTTAGGAAAATTTGCGATCTTTCTTTGCAATTAAAATTGAGTTACTATAAATAACTTCCCCTCACAGAATAATCAGAACCCAACAAAGAACAAACGGAATGGATTAAAAAAAAAAGGGCACCACCAAGCATTCTCCACATGGTTACTTGAAAAATAATCAAAATAAATCTGGAGTCTCTTTAGAGCCCCAAATAATGATAAAAATGAAAGAACCAACTCAAAAGTAATTCATTTATATTACAAACAAACCGGGTATAAAGCATAATAAGTTCTGGGTTCTGTTCAGAAACCCTCAAACAACTAATAACGACTAAAAGCAATAATTTCCCATAAAATTTTAAACATTTCCGGCAGAGAATTGGGAAAAAGGCAGAAAAAAATAACCTTTTCAAGTTCATCTTGTATTTCTTGGAGCTTTTCAATGGTGATAACGAGCTCTCCATCAATATGCTCTGTCCCATTGTTTTCTTCCTTCACTTCTCCCAATTTCTGCTTCTTCCCTTTGTCCAATCCCATTTTAAGAATTTTCTGTTGGTTCTGATCTTTTCAAAGTTTTCTTAAACCCTATATAAAACCCTTTGTGTATATAGTTTATAGAAATTATTGGGAGCAGGAGAAAGAGCGAGAGAGAAAATNTTTTTTTTTTTTTTTTTTCATGTTTATAAGTTTTGATTAAAGTCAAACTCACTCATTCATTGGACCTGGATATTCCGAAAATGAATGAGGAGATGGAATTTAAATCTTTAAGATTCATGAAGTGTCCGGACAGATATTTCATAAGATGGGCAGGCCAACTTTTTGTTCTCTAAATTTTTGAACGAGGGAAATGGTATTGCTAGTTTTCTTATTATTAATCCGAGACCTAAATCCAATTAATCTACTAAACATCTATCTATACTCATTTTATATTAATAAAAAAATAAAAAATAAAAAAAATCCTTCTTTAACTGCGTTGGGGTTTGTCGCATGTGATGACAACATTCGATCATTCGATGAATGGCAGAGATAACATGATGATCAATATGTGCTCATTAACCAGTCTAATAACTGTAAATTCTAGCAACATTTGAAAGTTCAGAGTCGGCAGTACTTTGTGGTGCAACAGAGATTGGAAGAAACCTGAAGTTCTTCAATGACAATTTATTTCAATGAGCTATTGAGCTTTTACACGGTAAGATGTCTTTGTTCATCCGAAAGTGTTGATATGGAAAATATGATCCAAAACACAAGCTTAGGCAGTATGCTTCTAATATTCTAAACGCAAGCATACATTTTGATGTGCAAATGTTCCCCATCCTATGGGCAAACAGGACCTATCTTTTTATTCTTGGAACAAGCGTCATCAAATCAGCATTTTGGAGTGCAAAACTGCAAATCATCATATTTCCACTTATCCGCACAAAATTTCCAGCATTTTGGAGAAGGGAGAAATTCAATTGGTCATTTTTTTTTTGTATAGACACATCAGTATAAGAATTGAATAGCAGCTAACTTCACAATTCACAACCAGTAAATTTCATTATGAAGTTCAGCATGTGGAATTAAAGATGTTTCAGCAACAGGTGGTCATATAAAATAACAACACTCCCAAGTTTTAATTGAAAATCTACAAAGCATCTGCTTAAAACAACTGTTTCATGTAGACTTGGCTTCATTCTTCTCGGTGTTGCTCTCGAGTTCTCTCCTAAGCTGCAGGGAGAAATCATCGTTGACATCATCATCATCCCAATCATCTTCCCATTGCTGATTCACTTCCTTGCCTTCCTCTTTTTCATCACACTCTACTAATTTCACATGAATAATCAACAAAACAATCAGAGAAATGATGCATTACTGTTGAAAAGATTTACATTGTATTGAAACTCAAAATCTCAAAATCAATCTCAATATTCGAAAGTTCAAAGGAATAAATTCAGAGAAGTTAAATCCGTTCAGAAACAGCAGTATCGATACACAGATTAAACTGGTATCAGAGAACTCATGGCACATAAGTAACTTCTTCGAATTGCATATTGTAATTTTAAAATTAAAACACTTGACACATCTGCATTTGAATTATACTTTATTGAATGCTTAAGGACTCTTTAACTCATATTTGGAATGGTTCTAATAAACATATAATCTCAGGCATATTATGTGGTAACGCTTCATTTTTTTTTTTTACCATATTTTCCACTGAACAAAAAAATTCTAGTTATACTTTTGACGGTACATGCTCCATTATAAATGGAACAACACGTAAGAAAAATGGTCATAGTAACAACCAATATTTCACTTGAGAAGAGCGTCTTCCCCTAGTGCATGCCAAATTCATAGTACTTTTAGATGCCTAACTGCCTGATGTGTGCATGAGCGTTAGATATATGCATATATGTATGTAATCCACATATTTGTATGAATAACACTTGAGTGGACTATTACAAAGAGCAAATTACAGGAAAAAAAGTATTAACTACATTGTCATAAGCAGGATTTAAGAAGTTGTAAGGTTAGGAATACAAGTGTCAATGGTAATAATAAACGCCAAGTAGTGCTCTTCACTACCTGGCAGCGAACTTTGAAACAGTGGAGACCAGCCTGTGAGTGAGAAAGAAAAGGACTGAATTTTCCACTATAAAGGCCCCTCATTTTGTTCTCTCACATAATATCAGGCAGATTTATGGTCTCTAGTACTTCCCTAACCACATGGTTGCATGTAGTATATTTGGCAACGACAGGTCAAGAGAGTCAACTCTTTACATTTTGCTTAGATATTAGAGTCCGTTTGATTGCAAATGTGGAAAATGGGTGGAAATAAAATGAATTTTAAGGAATTGAATTTCCTAAAAATTGTTTCACTGGGAATTATAATTAACTATGTTTGATTGGTATAATTTTTCACCTGAAAAATGTTGAAATTTTGAATCTTTTGATGTATATTTGACACTTCTTTTTTATGTAAATTGTCCGTTAAATGGAAAAAAAAATTTACATTTGTGGAAAAAAAAAAAGGTGGAAATCATTTTCCCACCGAAGTGGTGGGAATTGATTTTCCACAAATTGAAGGAAAACCCACCATGTGAAGCCATAGTTAGAAAATAGATTCCAAGGAAAAAATGTTGCATCAAACAATGTAAAAGTGGGAATTTCCATGGAAAAGTTTGGGGAATCAAACATACCCTAGTCTCTTGAGCAAGTATACTTTTGACTTTTGAGTAAGGGAATGAAGCCTTTTGTGTTGAATTTACTTCTGAATGATATATTTACTCTAGAAATTGGACTTTCTTCTCTTGCAATCTAGAAGAACCATGAGTCCTTGACATATTGATTTATGCCTGGGGGTCTAATTGTTAGTGAATCTGGACTCGATAATTCCTCGTTGGCTATCACTGCCACAGACGATGGAGTACAAAATCAATTCGTATCTTCTAATGAGGCCACTGTTCTCATTACACTTTAAATCAATAGGTTTGCCTACTTTGATAAGTTACCAGAAGCCATTCTCCAAACTCTATGTTAGCAAGGAACTTCCAATTTACATAGTAAAGATATCTGGAGGAATTTATTTGTGCTATAAGCTAGATCGACTGGCTGAATGACCCTCTTTATAACGCAGAGTTAGCGTAATCATCCTATGAAGCAACAAAAGAAATGAAAGGCAAAAAACTAAAAATATCTGACCAAGCTGAAATAGATGCTTATTCTTGATGATACTCTGAACCACTACTATTGTCTAGAGATAACCTTGAAAATCCATGGTGACTTAGTAGAAGTTGAAATCAAATTACATCTCGTGGTTTCCCCCCTTGGACATGTTTTTCACTTAAAAGACAGTCTTATCACTTGCGTTGGTTTATTTCCTCACTTCAATTACTTGGATTAGAATATTATTAACTTTATAGGTATGTAGATCTTTTCTCACTTGAAAGACTAATACAACTGCTTTATAAGTTTGACCAAAACATACAGCTTCCCTGGGTTGCATAATTCAGGGAACAAAGGACAAATTGGAATATTTCTTTTTTTTCTTACGAAGTGAGCAAAGTTTTTGATTGCTGTGTATTATTAATAATGGTTTCTATTTTCTAAGACACTAATCCAAATAAACAGCTGAACTTCGTTCACTCAAGTAAATCCAAACATAACAATTGAAATTTAAATTTATAGGAGAAAGGCACAATGATAGAAATAGCGAGTAAATATCCCAAAAATTACCTTGACCAATTTCGAACTCCTCAAACTCGTCATCGTCTTCAAATAGATCGATCTTTGCGTCCTCAGTCGCCGGCTTTGGTTGTTCGGTCGCCATTCCTAGTCTCCAACACAAAATACCATAATCAAATAAATGTGCAAGGATTTATATAGCAATGAGTATATAGAAGCATAAATCAAAATTTACAGTAAAACCTCCAAACCCTAGCCCCTTCTAGACTGATTGTGGGTATCTGTTTTGTAGATTACGTGAATTTACACAAATAAGAAAAACAAGAATGCAAAGAAAATCAACTTACAGAGATTATAATAGAAAGAAGCGATCGGCTAATTGATTGATTTTTCACAAATCTGGAAGCTTATCTATTCATTAACAGAGCAGTTGTATATATCTTCGTAGTTGAAGTGTTGAACGATACGATATATTGCACGACAAGCAAAAGCCTGCTCTACGACGTCGTCTTAATTTTTTTAGCCTTCGAGAATTAGTCCTCAACTTTTAAAAGAGTGAAATAGATCTCAATAGTTTGTTATAGTTGCATGATCATTTCCCACTATGGAAAGAAATCTCTGCAAAATAGTAATGTGAGCCAAATACATTCAACTTTATAAAATTAAATTTTGTTCTCCACTTGGACTAATGACTAGGAATTTAAGATGTGGATGTGTTTTCACAAAGTTCGATAGAAACATGTAGAAGTCCTTTCAATTCATATTTTTCACGCCTGTGTGGAAATGCTTAGTAGTAAAATTCATACTGTTAGACAACCATTTTCCTACCTTTGGCCACTATTTCCAACAATTTCCAGCCACTTTTCTTGACCAAATCTTTCACATATGGGTCCTAGTTGACAAAAAAAAAGAGTCAAAAAATTGATTTTGAAAATCTCCTCCAGACAAGCCCAAAAATTTAGAAGTTTGCTACACATTTTTGAAAGATTTGAAACCTTTCTTTCGAAGTTCCCTCGTATTAATTAATTAAACGTTAAATTCCTTTTTAAATTGCAAAATTATATTAGACATTTGACTGCATTTGACTTACGATGAATTTTTAAATGAAGATCATCCAGAGGTTTTTCTACCGCATATTTTTGAAATGTGTGATACGTTTGTTACGATTTATATGTTTGAAACCAGTTCATAATGAACATCACAAAACTTACCTCAAAATTTACATGTAAAGAAAGAGAGCCCTCCACAAGCATGGTGAATGCATAATCGAAAGCCCACTCTTTGTGACCAACAATATTTAAGCCACTAGACAGACTACTGCTGCAGTGAATGGTCCAATCTTTTCGTCTTGACACTCACTGTTGGGCCGTAATTGGAGAGCTCTGACTTTTAATAAATAATCTGGGAAAAAGATGAAGAAACAGATGCAATGACAGGCCTTTTGATAGTGATCGGCTCGGCAATTTTTGATTGATAGCTTTTTATTTAATTTTTTTTAACTACCAATGGAAATTTCCCAAGTGTATGTGTGTCAAAATACCCTCTCATTGACCCTATTTTTTCTAGCAGAGGAGAATAGTGTGAGGAAAAGAAATAAAACAGGACGATTATAGTGGAGTTTGTCTAGTCAATGACTAAGCAATGCAATAAAGCCACAAGTACTGGAAAAATTTAATAGAATATGTATCGATGCTGACGTGGTAAAATGTGATTGAATTGTTTTTTTTCATCTTCCAATGATGTCGAGCCATGTGTTGTCTGTAAGAATGGGCCCCTCTATCATATCTGTATGTCAAAAAATTATGTACATGTAACATGATTCATGACTAAGCTTTGTATTAACAGCAACTTTTGTTGCATAATTGTGATGTGAAAAACAATATCACCTGTAAAATAAAGTATTGGAAAAGAACAAAGCTACCCTTACAGAATGATGGTTCATAGAAGGGGGGTGGTTGGTTATTTTTTTCATTTTTTATTTCGATGGGTCCTACACGTGAGAGTCGGTAAAACTTCTGTAAACCATTCTTCTGTACATATGGTTTAATTCATTGGAAAATCATCCAACTAATTAGAGTGACATGAAGCATCTACGACAAGCCTGTTCAAAGAAAATTGTTGTGGACACTTCCAAAATGACACTCTGTCATGTGGAGATGGCACAGAAGCTCCCTTTGAGCTAGTCCCATATTCTCCTGCCTTTGAACTTTTTTAGAAAGCTCTAACAAACTGTCTACGCCCTTAAAGCATAGCTGGGACACCTCCTTGATTCTAAAAGGCCAATTTGCTTCATGGTCATTACAAAAAGGCTTCATAAGGAACATGAGAAAGAGATATTATGGGAAAATATCTAAATATGAAAAGAATAATCACCAATTTAGTAACAAAGAAATGCATCCACGATGATCTGATATCAGATCTTGAGATCATCTGACATGGCAGACGGTATACAGTGGGTGGAAAGGATATCCAAAGTTGGTGCTCTCACTGTCTTTGTTTGGAGGAATGAGGATCAAAAAATTAAAATATACAATTGTCAAGTAATACACGAGTACGCATTAAAAAAAAAAAAAAAAAAAAAAAAAAAAAAAAAAAAAAAAAAAAAAAAAAACAGGAATGCCCACCTGCTGGTATTTTAAATCGAATTTCAAATGTTCATCATTCATTGCAGCTCTCTACCATGCTGGCCAAGCTCTTCAGCTTCTTCACAGGACGACCATTGAAAGCATGAACCTATATAAAGCCCAAACAACAGAAGAATATTTTGCACGTAAATTCAAAATTTTACTTTACTTTTTAACCACACATTCTCCTACAAATCACTATTCAAAACTGTAAGGCCAAAAACACACAATATTAAATCGATAAACCAAGGTATGAAAATCTTCCCAGAAAATAAAGATAAACACAATCGATTTTGGTTGCAATTTGAAGAAAGAAATTTCGATTTAGAGAAAAAGCGCGTGGGACTTTTTTCCTTAGTTTATGATAAAGCATGGATACGAAGGAGTTTATGGTTAGAGCGTGACTACGACATTGTTTATAATAAGCAGGCATAATTGGTTAAAAGTATATAGTCCCCTCGTTGAGCTGAATTGCCCATCTCCATTGAATAAAAGATGAGTTTAAGTAGGGAAAATTGGGGGTGAATTGATACAGGGTACATTATTATAATCCGTATTAATACAAGATGAATTAAAATTATACCGACAAGGAAAATTGGGGGTGAATTGACAGAGGGGATATTACTATAATTCGTCTTAACAAAAGACAAAAAGTCGAAATTCACTTTATACACAACTACAATCCAAAAAATCAATAAAAAGGGATGTCTAACTACAAGAATTTCTTGTATACAACTTTCGTATCCATTAACAATAGATGCTCCTACTTTTCATATCTTCGATCGAACCGCTTACAAACTTTACTCCTTTATTACTCGTAATTGCTCCTATTTCTCTTCATTATATGACAAAACTCCCAACTTTATATACAACTCCGGCCTTCATAAAAACATTATAATATCAGAATGTTCAGTTGCAATTTAGCTAAAAAAGCCTGCAAAGCCAGATATCACAACCCATCATTGAGTTCAAACTGCCAGTGCTCGAGTGCATATCTTCACCGAACAATTCAACTCTGTTTTAAGTACTAGCTTATAGCTTCAAAAAAGAGGACCTGGGGTTGCATGTGTCCTCTTTCACACATGGTAAGAACATCATTCCAGCTTCCAATTTCCTAGACATCACATACCAATTATATTAGTGTCTATCTGAGCCCCATTTTTGTTAAAAGTGAGCAGTGATTTTTTGGATAATGTGTGGTTATAAGGTAAGAAAATTTTTGGATTTACTTGTAAAATTATTTTATGGATTATTCTATATGTACAACACCCTTTACTACATGAATGATTTAAACGCTATGTGGCGCCCCCTATAGGTAGTACACACTTTACTACATGGGTGACTTAAACGCCATGTGGCGCCTTTAAGTCACTCATGTAGTAAAAGGTGTAGTACCTATAGGGGGCGCCACATGGCGTTTAAGTCACCCATGTAGTAAAGGGTGTAGTACCTCTAGCATCCTCCTTATTTTATTTGTAGAATGTGCAGTTGAAATGAATTCGAGCAAAAATGAGCTTTTAGATTATGGGGCTCAGACAGGGGCTTAAACTACGAACAATAAAAAGAATGAATTACATGGCAGTAGAAGGCAATTTTACCTCTACAGTTTCGTCGTCATACATGATCCATTGTTCATATTCGTGCTTGTAGGCAAAACAACAATAGTGCTGCCCATAAAAGCAGACCTAAATACGACAAAAGTTGAAAGGAGAAAAAGAATCAGGCAAATAGGTGTCAAAAATAATATGATAGTCAATGTTCTTAGCGTTTAGGTTCGACTAAAGAAGATAAAACACGATATTAGAATAGCCTGGATAAATCAAAAAGACGCTAAAAGAAAGGTATGTGATCATAAAATGCACACCGAGTTAAAATGCGTGTCCTACAACACGGCTATTTGTAGTTGAAGGATAAAAGCTTCACAAGGTGACACTAACTCGTTACTCTTGAAAGAAACATTTAGGGTGCGTTTGATATCCCTTATTTTCTTTGGAATTCCATTTTCCAAGAAATGTCATGTTTGATGGGCTTATTTTTTTGGAGATTTGTTTTCCACCTTTCACCCCACACTTGTACTATTTCTTTGGAATTGAGGAAAAGGCTTTTTCCACCATCCAGGCTGTCGTCCAATTTTTTTTTTTTTTCTTTTTTTTTGGCAATGAAAACAAATTTTATAATCAATTGTAAAGAAAATTTTCACTTTATTGAACAATTTTGATGCAAACGAAAGCCAAACGAACATTAAACTTTGATAAAAAAAAAATGATTTTTTAGGAAAAAGAAAAAATCGTTTTTTTTTTTTTTTTACTTTTTAGCAATGGAAACAAATTTTATAACCAATTGTGGAAAAAAATAATCACTTTAATGGACAATTTCCATGTAAAACAAAGTCAAACGAACACAAAATTTAAAAAAATTTCGGATGAAAAATTATACCAATCGAACACACTTAATTTCCAATTCCCTGCAAAACAATTCTTAGGCAATTACTTTTCCTGGAATTCATTTTATTTCCACCAATTTTCAATCCTTGCAATCAAACGGACCCTTATTTTCCTTTTATCCCAAAAATTTAACTATACTAGTTTCTAACCATCTTCTCGTAACTCTGAACAAAGAAGGGAAATGGGAGAAACCATTGGGTGGTTTGATTTATAAAATGTGGTAGACACCCGAAGCTAACTGAAGCAAATGACGAGTGGCTAGTCCTGGATTTTTGAACAACCAGGCCACTGATATTTTATGTTAGGATAATTACTGTAGTTCACAGAAACAAAAAACTACAACTTGATGTCGTTGTGCTCTCAGGAATACCAATATGTTAAAGGATATATATCCCACATCGATAAATGATGTTGATACAAACCAATTAATAAAGATTTTGGATTACTCCTCTTCATAACTAATAAGGTTGACATTTTAAGATGGAACCCAAATCTTAACACATTATACCTACCTGGATATGCTTTCATATACAATTTTTCCTTCTATGATTCAGATCAAACCAATAGACTGCTTAAAGATAATATCTCTAATGCACAAGAAGAAAACCATGACCGCACTACAAAGTCGCGCAAAAGCAAAATATAGAAAGTAGAAACTACATAGAACATAGAAAAAGACTTGAGCATACCACGGAAACCAAGCAATGTGTGCTTTTTCGGTCAAGACCACGATAAAGCACACTGATATCAATCTCAGTAGAGAAGGCTGCTAATGTTGATGTTATGTTATCAACACTTTCACAAGTATTCTGCCAACCCAGAACTATAAAATGAAAAAACATGCTCTGCATTTAGCATCTCACACGATCCAACTATAGAAGAGTCAGTTACTACATTCAGCTAAAGAAATAAGTTGGTAAAGAGTTAAATGAAATGGAAAGTCATACCAGTTACGAAAACATGGGGTTGAGCTGAGAGAACAGAGTGAATGTAGTTGAGCTTTCCACAGCCGCCAGCCTCTGGATCACAAGCTAACTGCTGATTCATCTCAATCCGGTTTAAAAGCTCATCCAAGGAATTTTCTGGGTACATAACCTAAAGTGAAAAAGACATACTTTTTAGCACTACATTTCAAGAATCAAGCACAAATTGTTTTTGAAATTCCAAAATTTATCTACCACCAAGAGTAGAACCTTTATTAGATAATATATCATCCAAGAACACATGCCTTCATTGTTCTGAGAGCACTGGCATTGATATTATGAAAAAATGATTTGTAATTTAGATGTCTGGACTCCAAACTGCAACTGTCACACTTCATTCTTTCAAATATTTCCATTCCAAAAAGAGAATGTGCAATACAAGATAACCCCGTGCAATCAAAGGAGCCAAACCGTAGGACAGGTGGTGGTGCGCAAGGAAATGACTGATGAAGGCAATCAAATATTACCCCCAGCACTTCTGAAGCATCATTCATCTGTCCCTGCA
>CAIGRO010146708.1:0-11219 GCA_903798355.1 Fraxinus baroniana | reverse complement strand
TTGGAATTCGATTTCCATTTTCACGTTAGAATCAAACGGTCAAAGTAAAATTCGTTTTTCTCGAATCTCGAATATGACATTTTTCATGAAATTCGTTGTAATAAAAAAGGGCCTTATATGTTTTTATTTTTTAGCAAGTCCTAGACCCACACTTTGCCATAAGTAAGAGGTAAGCTACGCAAAGTGTCGGTCCTCCACTTTGTGCACTTTCAAGAAAGTTTCATAATTAATAATACTATAATTCTTGCTAATTAGAGCCATGTTGATGTTACTTAAATTGAAAATTAGTAAGGATAAATCCGGTAATTATACCTTCACTTTATTTTATTCGGGTAATTCAACTTAAATTTTGTTTAATCGAATAACTACATACTTCAATCAGTTACTCACACTTTATTTTAATTTTAATTGAAAAATTATATATTAATTTAATTTCAATTAAGACAACTTTGTCAATTACAATAATGATATTTGATGATGTGATGGTCTATGAATGTTAGTCATTACATGTAATAGTTGGTTCCATAATGTGAATAAACACAACTTCATTAAATAAATAGTGGACATCTTTTATTTACCATCATGTATGTCCAAGTGAAATGGAATTAACCTTTTGAAATCAAATGAATGTGTAGTTATCTGATAGAATAAAATTGAAGTACGAGTATCTTACTGAAATATATTGAAAGTATAGTTGCCGCGAATGGATGTTTATTGGATCAAATACTAGAGAATGAAAAATGTGTATCCTTTCATTGGAGAATTTCATGTCATTTTTAGTTTTCAGTTTTCAAAAACACTAAAAACACGTTTGTTTACCTATTTTCAGAAATAAATTTCCAAAAACGAGTTTAAAATTTACAAAGAAAACGGAAAACGCCAAAAAAGTCGTTTTGGTTGTTTTCAGTTAAAACCAAGTCAAAACTTCATTTTTTTTTTAAAAATATTTTTGAAAACATTTTTTCAAAATAACAGAAAGAACGCGTTTTCAGCAATCTCAAAATAGACACTCAAAACACAAAATCTAAAATGAATTCAAAACTCAAAACTAAAAATTAAAACACGAAGAGAACAACTCATAAGTAACCCAAATGCTACAATATCCTACTTATCCATAGGTTAGGGCATTATGCTGCAAAGTTTTCAATGGACCTGTTTGATATATATTTTATGACAATAATTTTTGTAAAAAAAATAATTTTTTTTTGGAAGAATATCTAGTTAAAAAGTTGAAAAAAATTATGAGTTCACATGCAAAATTATTTTATTGAAAGAATATATAATTGAAAATGAATTTAAATAAAAATACATTTTTAATAATCTCTACCAAACAAGTACATAATTTTTTTATTTTTGGGTTAAAGTTCCCATATAGATGCTCCTGTACGGTACAGTATTTGAAATACATATAATATCTTTGCTTGGTTTGGGCTCCATTTTAATTTTAATGTGTTTTTTTTTTCTTTTTAATCACACATTTTTTAATAAAATAATATTACACGTAAATAAAAAAATTTTTATTAATTTTTAACCGCACATTCTCTAAAAAATCACTAATTCAAAATGCATTTCCCTTGAGTCCAAACGGTTGTATACAGCATTGGGGAATCTCGATGGGACCAAAAAAAAAAAAAAATACAGAAAAAAAAGAAGAAGCAATAATCTGAAGCTGGGTAATTTTATACAAACAGTTTCTATACTTTGTTGAAGCCAATATCAAGAGGCTGATCAATCACCGAGCTCCAAATGCAATCCACTGGTTCTTGAAACATACATAAATAATTCTCATCAATCTTGTAATCATCGCCAAGATTCTGATCAAGTGATGAGCAAACACAAGAATTCTCTACACAAAACTGATCAAGATTTTCTGTAAAAATGCTGGGAATTTCATATAAACATGTACCAAATGTGTCTTGGATTTCCAAATATTCATCACTTTTAAAGATCACACTCTCGTTTAGCCAAGGAAAATCGAAAACTCCACCCTCTTTGCAGCACTCAGATTCTGGCTTCTTTTCTTTATTGGTTTCTCGTTTTTCTTCTTCTTCTTCTCCTTCTCCTTCTTCTCTCCTTCTCTTTCTGTTCTCTCTCTCCATCGATTCTGTATCTTGAAAACACGAAAACCCAAACAAACAACGTTGGACGATTGCTACTTACATAAATGAATCAAACAGTACACACACACACACATATACACTATGGGATTTGGAGCTAAATGAAACCGTTTTTATCCACACAAAAATAGTACATAAAAAATGCACGCCATCTGTCAAGCCTTTTACCAGAGCATAGTTCTCTCCGCCTTTCCTTCGATCTCTCTTTTTTTGTGCATTCGACTTAGAGGCCATAAAATTTGTGCATTGCTTGTTCTCTACTTCCTTAATATTTGTGACTATTCTTTAATCAAAATGATGCAAGCAAGTTATGTATAACTTTTGGCTTAAGAAAATGCCAAAAATAAAAAAAATAAAAAAAATATGCGTCAACAACTTTATTAAATAGGTGTATGCGTGTTTCTATTTTTGTCAATAAATCGATTTTTTTTTTTTTACTCCATCGAGACAAGATGAAAGGGGTTAGAATTCTCCCACCATGATATAAATAAAATATAAATGAATATAATGTAGGGGTAAAACTCTAACGTCCGTCAAAGTTATGAAAATTTAAAGCAATAATGAAGATGTACTATTTTACAAATGTGAAATATAAAACAAAAAATGCCTAAAGGCCTATAAACGTTGGAAGTCCATATTTGTCAATTTGTATTAGGACATGAAGTCTTTGGGCTCAAGATTATCATACTCTTGATAGAAGTGTAGCTCACACCCCTATGCAGCTAGTAAGTCATCATCTTGATTTTCCTTACGATAAATATGAAAATTAGTAGCACGATCGAAAGAGACTAGGTGCTTAAAAGTAGCTTGGATGGACCAAGTCCTCCAAATGTGATGCGTTGAATTATAGAGTATGTTTAAAATTGAAAAACTAGTCGTTATTGTTGACTTATTAGACGAATGAGACCCAATAACGGTTATATTTTCAAATTTAACTGGATTAAAATTAGTACCAAACAAGCTCATAATAGAAAAATCTGCCTCTATCCATAAACATGAGAGTCCAAAACAATGTGCAAAAATGATCTTATAAAAAATGGCTCGTAGCTCAGCCTCAAGTACTGTATGATGAGAAGAAAGAACGAACATGTCGTCTAGAGTGATATCGATGATACCACACCACTAACAAAATCTTACCTAATTCATTGATGTTGATATTGTAGGATGGATCCCACTAGTGGAGTGTGCCAAAATAGGAGTGTGGGAGTATGTGATTGTAATACCAATAAATGATTATGAGCTATGTCCAAAATAACTAGTTTAATTAACCATCCAAATGCCAGAAACTTGATGATACTAACAACATTGCTCTTGAAATAAATAGAAAAAAATAATTAATTATAACTTAAACTTATAAACATTCGGTTCTTCACCAATCTAGACATTATTCATCCAATAAAGAATTCTAAAAGAAAAAAGAACAAAAATAAAAAATAAAAAATTCTAGATATTAGTAACGGGTTAAGCCCAATCAAGAGACTGCTATTGGACTCCTCACATAATGCTTGCCATCTGACCATAATAATTCCCCAAACACGTATTCACCATCATTTCCAGATTTCTTGGATTTTATCATCAGCTTGAAGCTCTTTTCTTCGCCAATCTTATCAAACATCAAGATATTGGGTTCCACAGACACTGAAAATCCTGCCGGTTGACGGATACGGACTGCATAAATGCCCGGTGTGCCAACATTTTTCAATTTTCTGTGCACCGTGACTGATCCAGACAGATTTGGTACTGTTATAGAAGGGTAGTTGAAGTTCAGTATACTATACTTCTCTGGACATTCATAAGGCTCATTTGATCCTGTGAAACTGCTAAGCAGTGTCTGGTTGTAACCAATGCCACAAAGGAAGTCCAAGTAATCGTTGACGCTCAAGTCGTAGACTAATCCTGGATTCATGGCACGGTTTGGTCGAATATGTCCAGAACCATATGCGAACGGTGTTGCTTTTTCCTCACTTGCATCGGTCATTGGATTCTCCGTGTTGTCTCTTGTTCTTGCTGTTTACATTGACCACGAAATGTGTTAAGAATGAGGAAATAGCTTATCATGGCGATGATCACAATGAGAATTAAAAGTTTTTACCAGTTGTCATAATGGCAGATTTGATTGCTGCTGGACTCCATTTGGGGTATAGGGTCTTTAGTAATCCCACTACACCAGAAACATGAGGACAGGACATAGAGGTCCCGGATTCTGTAATAAAGGGAGTCGTACGGGTATCAAACAGATTATCTGTAGGGCTTGTTCCTTCAGAGTAGGCAGCGATGATATTTACTCCAGGAGCAGTAATATCAGGCTGGAGACAAAATGGACTTCAGTTTAGTAACAAAACTCGACAATACAATAGATAAGATTTTGGTCCATTCTATGAAATAAGACCATGAATAAAAAGCCAAGTTACATGACCTTGAGAATTTCGGGATTAACAGTATTTGGTCCCCTGGAAGAGAAAGAAGCCATAAACGGAGAAGGCTTGATGTTCATTGCTGCCTTAGGAGGTGTAAGCAATCCTAATGGATTCCTGCAAATATCAATATGAAGATTAGTGTATGATCACAGGGAAGCAGGGGTCATCTCTCAGAAATACTTTTGTAACTTGTTTGGTAGAAAAGATTAGACACAAGGTAGAGAATAATGTAGAGAGAGCAATCTTACTTGCTTTTGTTGACGTAGGAAAAGAGAGCTACACCATCTGTATAATTTATTTGAGTGGCTGGAAGTACGTGAGGATCTGCGATGAGTTCATTGCCAGTTGTCTCGTCGTTGCAGAGAATCATGCCTGCAGCTCCCGCTAGTTTAGCCTGCTCACCCTTATCCATTCTTGCATTTTCCCCCCTAAGACATACCAAAATCTTACCCTTCACCTTCTTGGAGTCTAGTGTTCCAGCCTTGCAGAGTATCCTGGATTATATTATCAAATAATGCAGCACCAATTATTTTCAAGGACACAATAAGTACCAAAATCATGGATTTTAAATAACAATGTTCTTACGCGTCCTCAGCCATTGCATGGGAAGCTTTAGCGTCTGCGGCACTAATAAGTGGATAAAATGTATCTTTTGGCAATGGTTTAGAAAGGCTCGTCCCCTGATAGTCAGCAGAGTCAAAAAGATAAGATTGTGGAGAGCCTAAACAAACAAACTTCTGAACCAAAAAATGCTACCTTTAGGTACTGTCCATTTTGCAGTTTAACATCTGCTTGAAATTCCCGATCTATGGTGCTTGCTCCTACTGTCAAAAGCCATGGCGCGGTATTTGAAACGGATCCAGGGGTTGGTCCTGAATTTCCAGCAGAAGCTACCACTACTACACCGTTCCTAATAGCATGGAACGATCCAATTGCTATGCCATCCTCAAAGTAATCAGAAGGATCACCACCCAGAGACAATGAAATCACATCAACACCATCATCTATTGCAGTATCAAATGCTTTCATGATATCAGAATCAAAGCATTCTGAGCCGTTGATTGGAGGAAAGCACACTCTGTATGCAGCTACTCGGGCTTTTGGTGAACCTCCTTTGGCCGTTCCATTTCCCACACCGAATACACTTGCTCCAGGGACAAAATTTCCACCTGCAGTGGATAGAGTGTGGGAGCCATGACCATCATAGTCTCGTGCCGTACTCACTAGAGAAGTAATATTGCCGCCGAAGGCGGCATAACCTTTATTGAAGTACCTAGCTCCAATTAGTTTCCTGCCATTTTTTCAGACAATAAATAAATTCGGCACTTTCTCTTATATTTCAATATTCTTGTAGAAAATTTCCAAGTTGAGCAAATCATCTGAATACTGATATAACCAGCAAACAAGCACTTAATTGACGTAAGAAAATCTTGAAAAGCACGCAATATCACTAACTCGGCAGAAGTGAGTCGAGACCCCCCAATAAGCGCCAAGAAAGAGAAAAATATAAATTAAAAAACTATAAAGATTAAGAAAAAACTAGTAATGTCAGTAATCTTTTTGAAAATCTCTAAAACATTTTGTCTGCTTTATTTGTTAAAATCAAAGGCATCCAAAAAGTACATTATCTTCATGGTATAAAGTTTTCTTTTCTAAGGGCTTTCTCCGAGTTTACTTTCCATAGATATGTACTTGTTGAACGGTGTCATAAGGACATTATGATAAAATATTCTATTGCATTACCATAAATAAAACTCCACTTGTTTCGATAACAAGTCGTTATCCTGCAAATTTATGCATAATCTATACAACTGATATAGAATTTTATTAGAATCTTACAGTGTTAAAATGAAAAGGACTGGTCAAAGAATGTAATGAAAAGAACAAAAGGCATAATCATTGAGAATAGATTCACATGACATTTTCTGCATGCCATTTCATGAAAGAAAAACTAATTTTGCAGAATCAAATTCTTCAATTAATTTAGAATTAGTATTATCAGAAAGGAGAAAAAGAGGATACCTATTGCAAGTGAATCCATCGTCGTGCTGACAGATTCCTTTCCACTTTGATGGAATGGGGCCTAACTCATTGTCAATAAAGCTCTTTGATTCAGGCCAAACACCTACCAAGGCCACCAGAAATTATCGATTTCATTATCAACTTTATATCCAAAAAATAATGGAGGATTTCATCAACAGATTTTCACAAAAGTTTAAAAACTTCATTAATCAAACCAGTATCAAAATTCGCAATGATGGTGTCTTCTCCAAATCTGGCTTTCTTCCACAAGGAAGAGGGGTGAATCACACCATTCCTTTCCAGCATAAGAAAATCCCATGAATGGGTTGTGTGCAGATTTCTTCCTTGATTGGGGAAAATTGATACTACATCTGGATGGTCTACAATGACAGAAAAGTAGTGCTTTTTAATTATTGGTATGCAGTACTAATACGATTTCGTAGTTATTTTTCTTCTTTAGTACTATCCCGTGCCAAAACCCATTAACTGAAAATACATAAAGAACACAGGCGTGTCATCATACTTGCAATCTCTGCTGCCTCCTCCTCTTCTAGCATTGCAGCAAAACCATTGATATGTTTACTATACGAGTAAAATATCGCATCCTCCACCTTCTCTTTACTGCAAGAAAACAGTAACATATTCAGGATCTTATGAAATTACAGATTAAAAGTTATAATAAGCAGATTTTGGAGCAAAAAAATCCATACCTTCCTAAGACTGTACCAAGTAATTCATAGTGAGAGTCTGCAACCTTATTGAGTTGATCGGAAGTTACTTCTGTGCCATGTGAATGTCCTCCCAAGTACACAATATAAGACTGCACAAGAAATAAGCCATAATTAACTTATAAGTGATTGCATGATGGAAAAATTCTCATTAAACAAAAAACAGTACAATGTAAACCTTTTTGATGGCTAAAGCTGGTTCTTGAAACGCAGCCAAAAGAATGAACAGAACAAGAAAATTTGAAAACTTGACAAAAAACATTCTGCTTTTTCACTGTAAAAAGCCTGTCGTAATATTATTGTGCTTAAAAGTAAAGCACTGTACTTTTCTGTATACAGAGAAGAACCCTTTATCCGAATCAAAATTTCCTTTTTATAAGTAAAAGAAAAGAAGGAGAAGAAGAGAACAATTCAAACTTAAACTGAAGAGTCCTAAGCTAATTATAATTCATTTGTTAATAATTATTTTCAATGCAATACTATCCTTTTCTGATCTCTCTAACTTATAATCCGATCTTCTTGGATTACGGCTTGTTTAAAGTAAGTATTTGTGGCAAATTAGGATTCTTTTCAATGTTGAGAATCAATCCCATATTTTCAATAAATTTACCATAATAAAATTAGGCAACCTTGGATTCAATTTTTAAGGCGCAATTTCATGCAAATTATGCATGTTTTTGTCAGTAATACTAAAAGAATCTGATGATATCAGAATTTAAAAACTAGTTATTTACTTATAAGTAGATATAACAAGTAAGTTTTATTAATCTGCCAAACATGCCCAAATAATTGAAGAAACTGGTGAAATTCTAGGAAGAATAAGAATAAATCAGAGATTACTAACTTAAGTTATTTCAAGAAAATAAAGCAGAATACGCTCTTTAATTTTTATGACTAGAATAAGTGCTTATTTGTGGCCTGTTTCAAAGCAATATTCGTCGCAATATACTTTGTTTCTGCCAATATACCAAGTACAATATCTATCAGCAATAAATACAATGAACAATAAACTCACACAATTAGAACTTTATTTCTTTGAATTTAATTATAATTTTCCATCACAAAATTCATCACCAATTGTGGATTTTTAATTTCGAATTAATGGATTTATTTTAGCAAATTTGGCAGTATATGACGATCTTGAAAGAAATACTAGTAATAGATATTGTCCGTCACAAATTTCATATATAAAAAATTCCATCACTAATCCATCTTAATAATCCATTAGACACTTAGAGCATGTCTGAGAAGTGTTTATAAAAAACTAAATTATAAATAAATAGAAATGAATAATGATTAAGTGAATAGTATTTATGGTTCCTCAAAATGTATGGGTAAAAATATTTTGAATGTTACCCTTTTGGGGGTGTTCGAGTTGGTGGAGTAGGTGAACGTGAAGACCGAAGGTCACGACTCACGAGTTCGAATCCTCCTGCCAACACTTTCTCGATCGAACCTGTCGCACCGAACTTGCCTAATGCAATTTACCTCTCTTGCATGGTTTGCATGCTACTGTATATGAAGTGTGGTTTACCCAGTGCGCACTCAGTGGTCGAGCCTTCGCTGGCGAATAACGGCTTCGTGGGTTCCTACATAAGAAAAAAGTGTTTTGAATGTCTACAAGTATTTATAAACACGACCCAAACATAGGTTTGATTCAATCCTCATAGTTTATGCCGGGTTCCATAGAATCTATGGTGTAATCATAGTATTAAAAAACATTGTTGTTAAAGAATCATTAGCAAAAATTTAAGTACAATCACCATGATTCAGAAGGAGGGCGTGGAACAAAGCTTTCCTTTATCAGAATCGTATTAAAAATACACTTGATTTTCAAACTTTGCCTCTAATTACTGCTAAGTAATCTTCAATGCATAGGTCATTAATATTTATGTCGTGTTATTCATCCATCACTGAGTTGAGTTTCGTCTCTTAATTTACTTTAACAAAAATGTACACGTTACTGACAAAACTCCAATATCGCTTTCCTTCCATATCAAATCTCCCCATAACAAGAAAAGGCTACTGCATATACCCATTGGGACTTGCTTGGGAGTTTCGCGGTACGGGTTATGATTTTTTGTTTTTTGTTTTTTTTTTTTTGTTTTTTAGTATCGATTTTAGATGTTGAAATTTGGATGATTTTAGTAGCGATTTATAAAATAGTTTAGCCCATCTTTAGAGAGTTTACTATCTCCGAAAGTTTTCAAAAATAATAAAATTAAATATAGCTCGTAAAAGTGAGTTTTATTTATAAGTTTAATTCTATACTTTTAAATAATTTTTTATACTTAAGTAAATTGTTACTTATAAATCATTTTTATATTTTATAAGTAACTATTGTCTTATTAGTATAATAAACAATTTTTTACACAAAAGTGAATTTTTATCTTATAAGTAATTTTTACTCATATGTAANTATAGCTCGTAAAAGTGAGTTTTATTTATAAGTTTAATTCTATACTTTTAAATAATTTTTTATACTTAAGTAAATTGTTACTTATAAATCATTTTTATATTTTATAAGTAACTATTGTCTTATTAGTATAATAAACAATTTTTTACACAAAAGTGAATTTTTATCTTATAAGTAATTTTTACTCATATGTAATTTATAAGTAAATGTTTTGCTGATAATAATTTTAGATTTATTGTATTTTTATTCATAATTCAATTTCGAATAAAAAATGTGAATTGAAAAGAATTATTGTGTAGATGATAAAATTGAAAGAGAATTTGAGAAATAACAAAAATTCGCTGATTTATGGATTGGGAAATACAATTAAAATTATAGTGAATTTTAAATCAACCAAAATCAGTGTCCAAAAAATTTACAAGCACAAATTTTCTGAACCAATGTTTTATTAAGAGCCTATTTGGGAGGGCTTAAAATCGGATTAAAATTGAAAATATAGTCGTTATTGGGTTCCACTCGTCTAATAAAAATTAATAATAACGACTAATTTTTTTAATTTTAATCCGATTTTAATTTCTACCAAATGCCATGTGAAGTGACTATCAATATCTTCCTTTTAGATGGGGTGTGGCCAAATCCGAACAGGGACCTTTCTGGCGTTGCCACTCACTTCAAACTTGCTTGTAGTTTTGCTGATTGCACGACACTCAACTATGGAGGATCTTGCAATGGTCTTGTGGAGAAGGGAAATGTTTCTTGTGCATTCAACAGCTACTATCAATTAAAAAAACAGAATCCTCAGTCTTGTGAATTTGATTGCAGGTTTATTGTTGGGGTTACAGACGGTATTTTGTCGATTTTCAGGTGAAATAGTGGAAAGATTATATCACCATTGATTATTTCTTGGGGGGATTTGCTCGTTTCTCGTGTAATTGGAGGTTTCTAAGCGAGAATTTCAGGTTTCCCTCTTCTGAAACTGGAAAACATCAGAAAAGGAGAAGATATACAGCACAGATAATAGCATTTTAGATTAATTAGTTGTTACTCTCGATCAGCAATGGAGTCTTTTCTTACGGTTAATTCTAGTGAATGAAACTTGCAAGAATTTGCTTTAATCTGTCTCTTTTCTTATGGTTACTTATTGATACTTCCATTAAATTATTCAACGACTACTAGGGGCAGAGACGGAGATGGGGAGAGGGGGGCTGTCGCACCCCAACATTATCCGCTGGTTGACTATTCCTAGTTAATTTGTAATGTATTTTTCAGTTCTCCCTACCCAAAATTTTGACTCACCCCCACAAAATTTTGAAATTTTTTATTTTTTTTCCATTAATAAATATGACCTAATAACTTAGATATTAAAATTCAATTATACAAAAATTTTAGACCTAAACAAAAGATTCAATAGTTTCTTAAATAAATAAATAGCACAAATCCAATTTAAAAGTTAAGTTCCCAATTCCCAGGCCAAACTAATTAAAATCTAATTCTCAAGCCGACCTAATTAAAAACCCTT
>CAIGRO010146680.1:0-15458 GCA_903798355.1 Fraxinus baroniana | reverse complement strand
AACTTAAAGTGGGATTTATGAATTTCTCCCTTTGTTTTTTTCTTGGCCCCATGTATCTTTTAATTTTCTAAATTATTTGGGCTCATTGTTATTGGGTAGTATTAGCCCGTTGCAATTCCTATTAGAGACTTGCAAGATTTGATTAGGCATCTTGTTTCTGTTTGTTGATTTGGGTATGTTCGTAATCAAAATCTATTGCTCAATGGTGGGTATTATTTTGAGGCACTCCATTTATTGTTGTTTTACCATAACTAAAGAGCATGAAATAGAAATTTGGGATTTTATTAATACGAAAGGCTCATTTGAAAATTATCGATCACATTAATTTAGAATCCATGTATGCTTTCATTTTAAAGCCATCAATTCCATTTATTTATCGACTAGTGACCTGCAAAAAATATTTTACCACCAAGTGAATATTTGTTTAATACCGGGACCATAATATTGAAGATAGGTAATGGAAAAAATTGAGTTAGAGGTGACAAAATTCTTCTATTTGCATTTTAAATTTACAGTGATATATCATCTAATGTGTGCATGAATTAATACAATATCCACAATGATGAACTGTGAAAGTATGTGAAATTTGCTATTGTAATTCTTGATGGCATCATGGATGGGCTACAAATCTCAATCATGCTAAAGGAATTATTATTATTATTGCAAGTGCTCGCTAAGTGTTCGATAAATTGTTTAGCTTGGAATTCTTTTGTTCAAAGGCTCCGTTGAATATTCTAATTGCTCAAGGCGAGCCATAGCTCGTAGTCTTCCTATTATTGAAGGCGAGCTCTAACTTGTGGATTACTTATCATCAGAGGCAACATTTTATAAGTCTTCGTTCCTTGAATAAAGGAAGATGCATTATCATTAAGTCCTCATTCCTTGAATAAAGGAAGAGACGATCTCTTGAAGACATCGTTCCTTGAATAAAGGAAGAGGAAAATCGTCAAATGTTTATTCTTGGCCTCATGAGATGGTTATTTCTCGCATCTCACTATCGTTGAGCCAAGTTGTAAGACCTCGTTCTGAGGCCAGTTTATAAGACTCATATAGCACTATTGTTGAGCCTAGCTATAAGACCTCGTCTATCCGAGGCCCGCTTATAAAACTTCGATAGTTCGAGATCTATTTGTGGAATGTTTATTCTCGTTACGCCAAATGCTTATCCATGTTGGAGACCTCATTCCTTGAATAAAGGAAGATGCGATCTTTTGAAGACCTCGTTCCTTGAATAAAGGAAGATACTATTTTTTGAAGTCCTCATTCCTTGAATAAAGGAATATGCGATCTCTTGAAGATCTTGTTCCTTGAATAAAGAAAGAGGTAGTCATCGTTCCTTGAATAAAGGAAGAGACAATATTTCTTGAAATCCTCATTCCTTGAATAAAGGAAGAGGCATACCTCATTCCTTGAAATCCTCGTTCCTTGAATAAAAGAAGAGGCGATCTCTTGAAGACCTCGTTCCTTGAATAAAGGAAGAGACAAAAATTTTCGAAGTCCTCATTCCTTGAATAAAGGAAGATGCAGCATATTTTATAAGTCTTAGTTTTTTTTAAAAAGGAAGAGACAAATTGCCAGATGTTTATTTCTTGCCTCGCGAGATGGTTATTCCTCACCTCTCACTATCGTTGGACCTAACTGTAAGACCTCGTTATTTTGAGGCAAGTTTATAAAACTCCGATAACACTATTGTTGAGCCTAGCTGTAAGACCTTTTCTATACGAGGCCCGCTTATAAGTCTCCGATAGTGCGAGAACTATTCGCGAGATGTCTATTCTCCGCCTTCGTCATATGCTTACTCCTGGATTCGCGAGATCCTATTCTTTGCCTCTTACTATCATTAAGCCTAGCTATAAGACCTCGTCATTCCGAGGTCAGCCCAACTGTAAGACCTTACCATTCTGAGGCCAATTTATAAGACTCCGATAGTTCGAGAGCTATTTACAAGATGTTTATTTTCCACCATGCTAGATACTTTTCCCTGGTTAGAGACCTCATTCCTTGAATAAAGGTGACATTATCTCGGAGTTCTCATTGAGGAAACAAAGTTCGCAATATGAAAAATTAAATTTGCATAAGTTCAAAAATAATAAAAAGAACCTTTTATTGAGAAAGCTCAAAGGAGAAGCCTCTTCATAGACAATCCGTCCCTATGAAGAGACGTGTGAGCACTTGACGAGGAGTTGGATCCCAAGAAGGACCACATCTGTACTCGCGAAGTGTGACACGTCTTTAACAACTAAAGTTATGAAGGAAGCCTCAGCATGAGCGAACCGCTCAACCTCATGCTCTGGAAAGTTAAAAATACTCTTATTAAAACAAGCTCATAAAAATATTTGAGGTGGTCAAGCTTCTATGTTCATGTGTTTTGGTCCTTTAAGTTTGAATTAAAATCATAACGGTCCTTCAGTGATTGTGAAACAAATTAAAACTTCAGTGACCGTTTTGTAATTTTTAGGTAATTCGGCACCCGTTTGTGAAATTAACCCGTAATTAATTATGTTTGATTGATATAATTTTTCACCTGAAAAATGTTGAAAGTTTGGTGTCCATTTGACTTCGTTTTTCATGAAAATTGTTCATTAAAGTGATAATTTTTTTTTACCATTAAGTCTATAATTTGTTCTAATTGCCTAAAAAAAATTGAAAAAGAAAATTATCATACCGAATAACATTCTTTTGACTTTTTTTTGTATGGAAATTGTATAAATTTTTTACCATTGTGTCTAAAAAAATTTCCAATTGCCAAAAAAAAAAAAAAAAGTTGGAAAATCAATTTCCACCAAATTGATTTTCCTGGAAATTAGTTTTCCACAAAACCAAGGAATATGTGAGCATGTGAGCCAAATAAAGAAAATGAATTCCATGAAAAAAAAAAAAGAAAAAAAAAAAGGGTATCAGACAAGGCAAAAGTGAAAGTTGGAATTTGTTTTTCACTTTCCATGAAAAATAATGGCCAATCAAATAGGCCCTAATTGTATTTTAGTTCCATTTTCGATTTCTTCTTTTAATTCAACATGGTCCGTAATTATTGTAATTTTCCATTTTTCTTCATAGTAGATTATTTATCATTGGCATGGGGCTTGTGGATGCTTTTCTTCAGAGTTTACCGGGTGATATATGTTGTTATTTGTATTTGTTAATTTCATTATCCCCTACTTTATTCCGCTGGACTGAACACTTTAATAACGTTAATTAACAAAGAATTCTATCAAAACTAGTTTGAAATATTCAAAGGAAATTTCTATCAAATTCTGTGTTTTACTGCTGCGCAAGAATTTGGTGTTCAGCTCGTTCACACTTGCATTCGAAAAGAGAGTTGCGAATTGTCAATTTGTTTGTCTGGAATCTATCTTTCAGAGTTCACCCATGTGTTTTGCATATGGTTTTAACTGAACTGATTAACTATGTTTGTGAGATAATTTAAAAATTCTGTAACAACCTATTCAACAACAATCTAGGTTGTTCTTTACCTAGGTCCCGAATTTACATCGTTATAGAAATATTACATTTTCAAGTGTTCGAAATCCATGTCAAACCACTTTATTTTCTCTAGAGAATTTAAGTTTTCGGACACGGCTTCTTTTTATTTTGGCCAATGATTGATACATCGAGGTTATTTCTTTCTTATCTTTGTACTCCCCTGAATGACACGAGTTATCAAGATTTCTTTATTTTCAGTAATTTACTAATCTCTTGCTAGGGTGTATGTTGAACCTCTTATGGATTATTTGATTAGTTATGTTTTATGGTCTTTTCCAGAATACAACAGGGATTGATTTCTCAAACACGCTCCAGACATGCCTTAATTTCACTTAAACGATATTCAATGCAGTTAGTATCAAATCAATATTTTTGGTGATAACGTTAATACCTAGAAGTACCTTTTTGTCTCAAAGCATTGTACACACAACTAATTTATATCTAAAAATAACATTCAAATTGGAGAGAGATAAAAACCTAAAGTATTGCCGCGACAATTAAAATGTCAAATCTAAACTGATTTAAACTTAACTCTTGTTTGGTGGGGATTAAAATCGAATTTTTAGTAGATTTTGATTGAAATGGATGAAATGTGTGGTTGAAAAGTTATGAATCCCTTGAAATATATTTTTAAAATTAATTGTTGACTTTGATTTAGATTTAGATTTGGATTTTAATTTACACCAACAGGAGCTTAAAAATGACACTCAAGCAAATTGAAATAAACTAATTTAATTTTCTATCACATCACCCTCGATTGCATGATCAATTAACGTTTACATTTGGATAAGTGAAAATATTAAATATCAACTAGACCGTCAAGGACAACAAAAATTGTCTTTACATTTAGTGTTCCCTTAATAATTTTTGGTTACTAGATATTTTCTCAGGTGACATATATTAGACCAATGCCCTTCCATTCAACATCTATAGCAAGCATCTTCTACTCATTTCTTGGTGAATTATTTCCTTTTGCATTGATAGCATTAGATGTGTATTATAGTACTTGTGGGTTGGTTAGTTTCTATTATTACGTACCTTGTTGTCTGTTGATAGTTTTGTCCATTACTTCGACTGCATCAGCTTTCTCGTCCACGAGTTGCAGTTGCTTTTGGGAATGAAGTAATAATTTCTTCAGAAATGTAGAGCTATTTGGACGTAACTGGTGATTTCTCAATAGTTACTTTTTTAATTTTCTCAGCAACTAGCAAGCTAGATTTAATTTATGAATTCTTCTTAAATCCACTCTCACGGCGTTGCCATAAATTCAGCTCTGTGTAGAACCAAAATTCTTTGGGGTAAAATCTTTCTCTCAAGATTTTTCGAGAGAACTTTTGAATCTTTTATCATGAGATATACAGTTTCAAACTCTAATTGAGATATTGATGAAGGAAAATAAGTTCTTTAGCATGGTTTTCTAGGGATTCTATACTTTCTTTTATAGTATTTCCAAAACCTTTAGATACTATATTAATTTCGGCATCAAGAATCCATGACAAGCAATTTTTTTTTTTTTTTTTGATATTTCAAGTGTGACATTTATAAGTTTTGTGAAGTTCATGTTGGGTACCTACTTAATCATGCGCAGCGGAATTAAAACAAATTTCGATTCTCAAACAAGAATTTGCTTTATGTTTAGATAGAAAATGTGATAAGAATTATACTTTTGATGAATTTTGCAAACTCCTTTGCTGATTCACGAACTCCAATAATCACAATCTGCAATCCAAGTTGTCTAATTGTCCAGCCTTCAATGGTGATCCACAAAGAGAATAAGAATGACGGCTAAAGTTTTCTTTTCTCGTGCTAGTAAAAATAATAATAATAATAATTTTATTACTATTTTCAAACACTAGCAGCCTATTAATATAAGTTTAAACGGGCTTGACCCGTTTCTTAAACTTAACTCGGTCCTCTCTTAAACTTAACTCGGTCCAATATTTAGTTAATCAAATTAATTAAATATGGTCCATAAATTAATTAATCCAATTAATTAATTCGGGCATATTAATAAGCAACTCAATTAATTAATTATCTAACACTTGTCAATTAATTAATTGGTAAATCTCAATCTTCTGGTTCTCTTTTGTATGTGATCTATTAGATTCTCGATCATGATGTCTAACGACGTGAATTATTATATTGATCTAATCAAAATCGATAAATTAAAATACTTCTTTTTAATTTATCATTAATTCACATCTGTCGTCCCAGATTGATATCTAACAATATGTCAGGCGGTACATATGATGAAAAATGTCACGTGGTATGACAAAATCAAACTTGTTCGTTTACCGTGAAACTATAATCCCTTCGTCAATATAATCCGATCAATTACGTCTATACCTATACACAGTCACTCAATTATCGATCATATCTTTTATCCTACTGGTAAGTTAATGTAAGTCGAAAACTCATTTTCGACTTATGAGTTCACCTTGACCAAGGATTTCATTATCAACTTAACTAAATGAAATGTAGATCATAATATCTTACTATCTAAGAGTGACGAATCCTCTATTGATCATTCACAACCTTCATATGATTCTTGATATATTCGAACGACACTGTATTAACGACCATTGGCAGAGCAACATCTAACATCACAAAAGTATGATTGTCCTCATATAATGCACTATGATGACCTTAAGTCAAACGACTAATTTCACTACCGAACGTTAGAGATTAGCCACGACATTAAGATAGTTTTCTATGTGAAATTTCTCAACGGGTCTCCAATATTTTATTCTATAACAAAACATCCATGTGTTCATTCAAGTGTCACCACACTTTAACTTGTGAAATCAGCTATTTACTTCACAAGTAAGAAATGTCACACTTGGTGATCTATTCGTAATAACGATATTCGTATCTCGTTATTACATAGAATCACAGACGATTTAAGATTCAGTCATATGTAATTTGTATCTCACAATCACAACTCCTTGTGATTAACAAATCACCAAAACTTGAATCTACGGATCTATTATTTAATTAATTAAAATATTAATTCAATTTACGACCATGACGATTTAAGATTCAGTCATATGTAATTTGTATCTCACAATCACAACTCCTTGTGATTAACAAATCACCAAAACTTGAATCTACGGATTCTATTATTTAATTAATTAAAATATTAATTCAATTAAATAATATATTTTGCCATAAATATGTATCTATGATATATACATTAAAAGTGTCAATGTTCAAAGTTGATTGGACTTAGGGCATAACACTTACAGTTCCCGTATAAACAGCTATACAAAATGATATTATGTTCTACAAAATCATACCAGAACAAATGATATCATGTCAGATTAAAAATCGACACACTTATCAAGTGATCAAAGCATTTATAGTGTTGTATTAAACAAAATACCTATAGATGGGCAGTTATTCATAAAATTTGCGTTTAGATCACATATTTTCATGAGATTGGATCATTTGATATATTTCAAGACGTTTGCTACTTTAAAAGAAAAAAACAATACATTCTTTGTGTATTTTTACATATAAACTATTAATTTTTCGTGATCAATAACTCAATTTTCTTACAAAACATTCATATCTAGGATGTTAATATTCAAAAAGTTATAGTAAAGTTAGAGTGTTGCTACTTGTACATCGAGGTTGACACCCTGCATATAACAAAATTCATAAAGTTATACTCTCTCTACTAGAATATTAGTAGAACATAATGTAGTGATATTTATAATAAAAGCAACAATTAAATACTTGTCTTCTATATTATTATAAGTAAAGTTATACTTCTAAATCAAAAGGAGAGTACATATCAATTTAAAGTTGATGCACCATGCAATAACTTGAAAAAAAATATTTTAATCAATTTAAAATATAGCGATTTTCGGACATTAATTTGTATATTAAGCAAAAATTATTAGCCATATGATCGCCTGTAGTAGAGTACAAACATTTAAGACAAATTTTATTTTCAAATTTATAATAATATAGAGCATATGTAGGGGCTTTAAAGGAAAATCTGTATTACTCTATGTTTGATACTCATTCTTCTAAAATACATTTTTCCCGAATAAAGCCTCTTATACATTGTTTTCTTGACATTAAGTTTGACCCCACGTGTAAATTCAAATTGTGTTTGGTGGGAAAGCGTGTTGTTTTTAAAAATTGTCCAATGTGATATCGCCACGTGGTACAATATCAAAGTTAGTGTACTTGTAGCATGATTTTATTTTTTAACCACATATTATCCATCAAAACACTATTTAAAATTCATTCTTAAAAGAATAATGTGACTCAAATAGGGTGTAACTATTAGAATTAAGTCATAAGTACATTTCTTGTTGACATTTTCGTTGATATCTCTCTATATATCAAAATTTGGTTAGTAATGTGAAAAATTATTGTACAAATAGCATGACGATTATTCTACGCAATTGTTGACAAAAAAAATAAAATAAATAAATAAGCAGGTCGTTGTGTCTATAAAATATTCCTGCGACAATATCCAGCATATAAACAACAGAAAATCTACCACTTGATATTGATATGAAGAGGGATTATGTTGACGTGTTATTTATCCGATGAGGTATTATAAATTCTAAACATTAGACCAAATAATTATTTGGATTCAACGACAACGGAATATGTCGGTAAGGGTTTTTAATACAATTATGCTGCTTTATGGTAGGGCCACATCGGCCCTGATAATGTTAGTGGCCAGCCATGCTAAAGTAGCAACACCCTTTTAATTTTTTTATAGAGACTGAGAAATAAATAGTCTTCCCAAATTTAGGATAAGTTTTTAAATGGGTAATTGACACAATACTCTCTTAACCTTTGCTGATTTTGAAAAATGTTGTTGAGAATTTAATTATATATGTAAAACGGAATTTAAAATAATTTCAATTTCTATCAAGATATGTTTGTGTTTAGATAGAAACTATGATAAAAATTGTTAAGTTTTTGATGATGTTGTAATTGGAAATTCTGTAAACAAAAATGATTAAATTGTAATTTCATAAAAAGTCAAGGAGTAATGTGCAAATAAGTAAAGTTTAGGTTTTTAAATCTAGGGTTCGAGAATGGCAAAAGAAAGAAAATACGAGGCGAATTTTCGCTTGACCATCATCAAGAATTGACTCAGCGTCAAAAACAGAACCTACGTTGCTCAACTGTCGCCCTTCTTTAGCTCGAGCGATAGTCTGTCGCTCAAGCGTCGATCAACAGGGTTAGCCGAGAAATTTTTATTTCGCGTTAAAGGCTTTTTCCCCGGCCCATTACTTTCCTAACCTACCTATAAATAACAAAGCACTTCTAAACGTATCTTCACAAGGTTGAATATTAAGAGAACTTCATGTATGAAATATTTTTCATATTTTATCTTTCAACCTTCGTCCATTGATATTGCTTTGTTGAGAAAAACATTGTTCTCATAATCCAAATATCAAACCCGCCTTTCTTCCACATCTGTCAAAGTTCTGAAGATCGAGGGAAGTTGACTAGAGTTCCAGTCTGTGAAGAACAAGGCATTCTTCGTTGATCCACGGGAAATAGACGATTTCGCAAGGTTAGAAGTGCTACAGGGTAGCATATTCTCAACAAAACATTCACGTGCTCATTTAAGTGTCGCCACACTCTAGTTTGTAAGATCATTTACTTACTTCATAAGTAAGAAATATTACACATGTTGGTCTATCCATAGTAATGATATCCATATCCCGTTATTATTTACTATCATGGATGATTTAAAATTCATTCATAGGTAATCACAACTCCTTATAATTAACAAATTACTAAAACTTGAATTTACGGACTCTATTATTTAATTTATGAGAATAATAATTAAATTAAATAATAGATATGCTATAGATATTATGCATCGATTATATTTTAAAAGTGCTTACGTCCAAATAGATTGGATAAATGGCACAATACTTACAAATATCTCCTAATCTTTTATTTTGATGTAAACTCCCACTAAATCAATCAAACGTTGTGTGGAAAACTCCAATTCTTTCCGTTCATATCTGTTAATTTCTCCGCTAAAAGGAATTTTTAAGTGCAAAATTAATAAAAATATCAAAGGCATTTTTTGTCTTATCATCTCCACACCTGAAATTATCATGAACAAGAATTTCTTGAGTGTGTTTGATTTTGGGATATGACAATGGTAGAAATTTGAAGCTAATTTATACATAGAATTGGATTTGCTTGCATTACTGTGATTAGGTATGATTTCAGATGGAGAAATTGTTCGTTTTTTTTTATTTCATTTCCCTATTTCAGATGAATGAGCGTTACTCTTCTAAAGGTTATTGACAGTGATATTTTGTTTGAAATTGGTATGATTTCAAACTGGGACTAGGTATGATTTCACTCCCCATTTTCAATCTGGTTTTGTTGTTGGTTTGAAATTAGGATGTGTATCTATATTGAGGAAGAAGAAAAAGACATTATCAACAATTAAGTTATTTTACAAACCTACATCAACTAATTTGTCACCAATCTGAAAAACTTGAATATTCAACTTATCTATGTAAATTTTTCTGTGCAATGGCATGCGGAGACTTCTCCTATGTACAAAAACGTTAAAATTGTGTGATGATTTTGGATTTTTTTGGTGGTTTATTGGGGTTTCTACATAGATTTCTTTGGTTCCTCTCCCATTTTGCTTTTAAAAGAACACGGTGTTAAGTAAATATATGGAGATGATTAGGAAAAAAATGTACTTATGTTTTTTTTTTTTTGAACTCCCTGATCCTTTATATTGGAGAATTAATAGATGTGAACGACACGAGGATTTCTGAAACGTTTGAGTGATTGAGGGGTGGGGGTGGGGAGGATTGTACCAAAATGAAAGGTTGTGGGAGTATTTCACAAACAACCATGCTCTACAAGTACATAATGTGTTACCGAATTGACAAGTGACGGTCTTTTATTTGGGGGGCATTTGGATCCCTATGGGCCCAAACGCCACCAATAGAGGGTCACCACTTGTCAATTCGATAACCAATTAGATAAAAAATTATGTACAACAAGAATAATTCTTCCACAAATAGGCAAAGATTAGGGGAGTATTGTGCCGATAAACTGTTTTATACACAATCTCAGCTGTGAATAGGAAAGTGACCACAAATAGGAGAGACGATATACTCATTGTACTCCTTATTTTCATACAGGTGAGTTTTACTTTAATTGTAATTTGTTTGTTTTGTCATTAACAACAAACAAGAGTGGTTATTATTATTTTAAAAACTATATCTATTATTTTATACATTTTGGAAATTTTTAATAAAAGTTATATCATACTCTATCCTACCTAATCTTTCCAATAAAACAAATAATTCATCCACAACAGAGAAAACCTCTTGAATGAACTGGTTTCTTTAGTTTATAAGATCTGGGATCAGTTTGAATTTGGATAAACACTTCGCCACAGCCTTCTTCAACACAGACATATAAAAGCTTTCATGGCCACTCTTTGTTTATACCTTCCTCTCGTATTTGTCTTGTACATAATCATCAAACACTTCTTCAACAAACTGAGGAATTTTCCTCCAAGTCCCATTCTCAATCTACCCATTATTGGCCATCTCTGTCTTCTGAAAAAACCCATTTACAGATCTTTAGCCAAGATCTCGGACAGTTATGGCCCAATACTTTTGCTGCAATTTGGCTCCCGCCGGGTCTTGGTAGTCTCCTCCCCTTCAGCCGCCGAGGATTGCCTCAGTAAAAACGATATTGTTTTCGCCAACCGGCCCCATTTGATTGCCGGAAAACATATCGGAAGTAATTACACAACTGTGGGATGGGCATCTTATGGAGACCACTGGAGAAACCTTCGTAGAATATCTTCTATTGAATTGCTATCCAATCACAGACTCCAAATGCTTCAACATATTCGTATGGATGAAGTCAACGTCATGTTGAAACGGCTGTATCGCGCTTCAGAAGCGCATCAGACGGTTGATGCGAAAACTGCGTTCTTTGAGTTGACAATGAATGTGATGATGAGAATGATAGCTGGAAAAAAGTTTTATGGTGAGAACGTGGATGATATTGAGGCGGCGAACCTGTTCAGAGAGATAGTGGTCGAGAGTTTTCAGACTGCTGGCACATCGTATATGGCCGATTATCTACCGGTATTGCGGTGGTTGGGAGACGTGGGAGGATTTGAGAAGAGATTAATGATGTTGCAGAAAAAGAGAGAGGTGTTCATGCAGGAACTGGTTGAAGAATGGAAAAGAAGAATGGGAAGCAACGCTGCCACTTGCGGCGGCGTTGGGGATTCAGACGCGGGTGGGAAGGAGAGAACGATGATTGAAGTGCTGTTGACGCTGCAGGACAAAGAACCTGAATTTTACACAGATAGTATTATCAGAAACCTTACGCTGGTAAGTTAAATATTTTTGCAATAAAATTAAGAAAGCAAAAAGATAGTTCAGTATTGCCACAAAAAAAAAGAAAAAAGAAAAAAAAAAGACTAAATACAAATGATTTTGTTCAGGAAATATACAATCTAATGAATTTTACAATTTTGTCCAGTGATAAATTTCACATCAAATAAAGATGAAAATGTTACTTATAAAATATTGAATTACTTCTCTTAATATTCTTGACCTTTTAAGATGGAATCTCATTTACTTAAAAAAGCAACCATCTTGCCGAGACGTACTAAAAATAAATCTCACATCGACTATAGATGAAAACAGAAATCAATTTATAATAGATTGAACCCCGACTCTTAATAGACAATATCACAAATGTGTCATAGTTTTACCCTAATCGTTAACTTTATTTCGTTATTTATTTGGTTCCAAATCGACTAGAGAAAAGAACATATATGCTTATCGAATTTGATAGATGATTGAAACAAAAGGGGGCTTACACTGAAAATTAACTTTATTTTTCGTTTTGTATTTGGATCCATATTCACTAGAAAAGAACACACACACATAATAATGTGTGTGTGTGTGTGTATAAACTAAAAACAAAGAAAATGATATAAGAAAGCTGCACTAATTGATTTTAATTTGGATACACCCTTTGTCAATAATTCATTAATTTAATATCTGCGTGTTATATGTAAAGACGGCATATTAGACTCAAACATAAATTAATACCTTTATAGTTTATATGGTCCTCTTTGGTGGGATTCAAATCAAATTTTTAATAAATTTTGATGAAAGTTGATGAAATATGTGATTGAAAAATCGTGCTTTCTATTTTTAATTTATATCAAACACGGACATAATACGTAAAGATGGCATTGTTGATTCAAACACGTGCTCTTATAAAAAATGATTAAAGGAAAAGTCCCTCTTTGTTGGTGGATAAAATTATATTTTTAATAAATTTTTATAAAAGTTAATGAAATACATGCTTCAAAATTGTGGATTCATTGTGATAACATAATTAATTATTGAAATTGATTTTTAAAGTTTAGTTTACTTTTTTGACTGGACCAAATATAGCAGAGAGTTTAATGTCATAATTTGCTCAACATTAATTATTGGGTAAATTACAACTAATATATTTTATGGTTTATTTCCGACCTTTGAAAAGCAAACAAACTCAGTCGACCCTCTTGACGATTTGACATTTTTTTTTGTTAATTAAAACATATGCTTTGCACACGTCATTTTTATAAAGGATAAAAATGACAACCACTTAACCCACTATAACACGATAAGGACAGTTTTTATTATATGTACCACTTTTGAATTGCAAAGATTGTTCTCAATTTCAGTTCATTCTGCACTTGTATCTAACTATTCTGTTGCATTCTTATCATTTTCCTCGAATTAAATTTGCACATTGTCTCTGATGCTATTTTTTTTTTTTAATTCCAAATATATATTATGCTAACATTCATTGAATTGGGGAATTATTAAGGGGTTGTTCGCTTGGTATTTCAGTTTTGAGTTTTAAATTCATTTTGGATTTTATATTTTGAGTTTCCACTTTAAAATTGTTGAAACTCTGTTTTTTTTTTTGGCATTTTGAAAAATTGTTTTAAAAACACTCAAATCGCGTTTTGAAGATATTGAGTTTTCTTTATAAATTTTTAACTTATTTCAAAAATGTGTTTTCGAAAATAAGAAAGAGAACGCGTTTTCACTATTTTGAAAAATCGAAAACAGAAAACGACTTGAAAACGGTGAAGGGAACATGCCCTAAGCTTTGTGGAGAAAAGTAGGGTCTTTTGAAGTTATCCCATAAATAATTACAATAGGAGGAGAATGACTTTTCAATTTTAATTTAGAGTATGTAAGTACAATAGACCCTGCTACATTTGACGCCTCTGGTTTGACTCAAGATTTAATCCCGAGCCAAGAAGCAGAACTCTTCTTACAATGGAAGTGTGATCATCTCTATTTATAGGACTCATGGGTCAATAAAACTTTTTCGATACTTGTGACTTTGTGGATCTAATAAACTTTTTCAATAAAGTGTAATTGTTAAAATTGAAGTCTCCATTCTTCTATTCTTAGTATTAGTACCAAAAAAATTATATCATCCAGAAATCTATGCAAAATTAAGCTAAAAATTCCATAAACAATTAATATTGCCACAGCACCTCATATAATATACATTCTTCGTTATCTAAAAAGACCTTCACGCAGTATGAATATGGCCTGGAATGGAATGCTATGTACTAAGTGAAATCGCTGGATATCCAGGCTTTGTTGGTAGCAGGAACAGATACATCATCTGGAACGATGGAGTGGGCTTTATCTCTTTTACTGAACAATCCACACGTCTTAATGAAAGCACAAAATGAAATTGATAATCATATTGGACGTGAACGGTTAATGGACGAATCAGACATAGTCGATCTTCCTTACCTACGTTGCATTGTAAATGAAACAATGCGAATGTATCCTCCAGCCCCTATGCTAATACCTCACGAGTCCTCAGGCTGGAGCATTGTCGGAGGATATCACATACCGAGAGGCACCATCTTGTTGGTAAACGCGTGGAGTATACAAAATGATCCTAAAATTTGGGAAGATCCCAGAAAATTCAACCCTGAAAGATTTGAAGGCCTTGAAGGAAAAGCTGATGGATTGAAGTTGATGCCATTTGGTTTTGGGAGGAGGAGATGTCCTGGGGAGGGCTTGGCCTTGCGTATTGTCCCACTTGTCTTAGGATCAATTATACAATGCTTTGATTGGGAAAGAGTTGGCAAGGAAATGGTTGACATGACTGAAGGATTCGGACTAACCACACCCAAAGCTCAACCTTTAATGGCTAAGTGCAAACCTCGTCCTATTGCAGCTAAGCTTCTTTTTCCTTAACATGTGGTGTTTCACCTTTCTTTGTTTTTTTCCATTAAGTGATGTTGAAATGAATAAGGTCTGTGTAAAGACCTAGATAGTACAAAGAACATGTTTGTAACATTGTGATGTTGAATATCTGCATCTCTTGAACTTTACGCGCCCCTCCTATAATTATAATCATTTTCTTTTTATTTGAAAAGACAATGAACATTTGGCACATCTTGTTGATATTTAGAGGATGTTTGATGGAGATTAAAATTAAATTTTTAGTGGATTGTGATAAAAGTTCTTGAAATGTGTGGTTGAAAAGTTGTGGGACCCATAAAAGTGTGGTTAATACTGATTGTTTGATTTCTACTTGGATTAAAATCAGATTTTAATTCGGACAAAACAATGGCTTACTTAAACATGTACAACGAAATGAAACAATTACAATACTTAAAACATGATCACCTTTGTGTTTAGATTAATATGTAATAAAACACCATTAATATAACAAATTGAACTACCACGATCTTAGCGCATTATAGCTGTCCACATGTCTAGACTCTTAATGATAATTCACAAAGCAAAAATGAACTAGTAATCATGGCACGACCACGGTTGAATTTTAGGAAAATAATAATTTACGGCTTTTGCCTCTTTTCTTGTCTAGCATGTAACTATGACAAAAGAATTAATCTAGTTGTACAACCGAGGTTGACAACC
>CAIGRO010146619.1:0-18425 GCA_903798355.1 Fraxinus baroniana | reverse complement strand
GAGGTAACGCTAAATGATATGCGACATTCCCGATACGTTGCAAGATCTCCAACGTACCAATAAACCTTGGTCGTAACTTACCCTTTTTGCCAAAACGTAACACTTCTTTCATTAGTGCCACTTTGAGGAATACCTTATCACAAACTGAAAATCGTAGACCTTTTTTCTTTCTATCTGCATAACTCTTTTGTCTATCCTGGGTAATTTTGAAGTGGCGTGAATTTTCTCAATTGTATGCACTGTCTGCTCAATAATCTCTGGCCCCAAAATCTTTTGCTACCAACTTCATCCCAATGAACTGGTGATCTACACTTTCTCCCATACAATACCTCATATGGTGCCATGTCAATTGAAGTGTGGTAACTATTGTTGTATGAAAACTCAACTAATGGTAGATGCTTTTCCCATTATCCCCCAAACTTAAGTATACATGTCCAAAGCATGTCTTCCAATGCTTAAATTGTCCACTCAGATTGCCCATCCGTCTATAGATCGAATGTCGTACTAAACTTTTGTTTAGTTCACATAGCTCAATGTAGACTTTTCCAAAATTCGATGTGAACCTTGGATCTAGAAACATGCACACCATGTAATCTTACTATCTCATTCACATATAACTACGCAAATTGGTCTATAGTAAATGTCATCCGAACCAGCAAGAGATGAGCCAATAGCATCATGACCTCTTTATAACCTTGAAAAACCAATCATGAAATCCATAGTTACATGCTCCTACTTCCACTCTAGGACTTCCAATGGTTCAAGTAACCCTGACATACCAAACATTTCTTAACATACTCAGCTATGTCTTTCTTCATGCCTTCCCACTAAAATACTACCTTCAAATCCTTCTTTATCTTTGTGCCTTCGGGTGTACTAAATAAGGAGAGGAATGAGCTTTCTCTAGAGTCTTTCTTTTCAATTCTTCGAAATATGGTACATACATCCGTCCTTGATCTTCAGCTACGGTGAAATCCTTCGCTTTTCTAAGTTAATCTTAGACTTGATATACTCAAATGACTGATCACCATTTTGATGTCTTTTAATTTTGTCACGGAATGTAGGTCGGATAGAGAGAGCTATTACTCGAGAGACATACCTAGCAGAGTAGTGACAACCTCGAGATTTAATCTCTTAAATATTTTCCATAGTGGTTCCTGCGTAGTCAACATAGCTAATTGACTTGCCATTTTCCAACTCAAGGCATTAGTTACCACATTCGCCTTGCTTAGGTGATAATAAATTTCATAATTGAAATTCTTTACTAACTCAAGCCACCTTCTCTGTCTCATATTGAATTCCTTCTAGATGAAGATGTATTTGAGGCTTTTGTGGTCTATATAAATGTCACATTTACCTCCATAAAGATATTGCCTCCAAGTCTTTAATGCATGGACCACAGTGGCAAGTTCTAGGTCATGCGTGGGGTAATTTTGTTCATGTAGCTTTAGTTTTTTAGTTTTCTCGATGCATAGGCAACCACTTGCCGTGCTGCATTAAGATACATCCCAAACCTTGCTTAGAAAAATAACTATAGATCACAAAACCACCTGACCCCATTATGGGGCATTCACCAACTTCCATTTTAATTCCTCAAAGCTCTGTTCACACCTCTCTGTCTAGTCAAACTTTACACCCTTGCGTGTTAACTATGTCAGCGGTCCTGATATTTTGAAGAATCCTTCGATGAACCTTCGATAGTATTTTGCTAAACCTAAGAAACTACGAGTTTCTCCTAGGTTAGTTGGACTTGACCAATTCAACACTTCCTCCACTTTACTAGGACCCACATGTATCCCTCGGACCGTGACAATATGTCCAAGGAATACTACTCGCTCCAACAAAAATTCACATTTTTCGAACTTGGCATAGAGCTTCTCTTTCTTCAAAACCTCCAACCCAATCCTTAATTGCTCCTCATGATCCTCATTACTTCTTGAGTAGATCAAGATATCATCAATGAACATGATAACAAACTAATACAGATACTTGTGGGAAACACGGTTCATCAAATCCATAAAGACTCTAGGAGCATTAGTTAGCCCAAATGGCATAACTTAGAACTCGTAGTGTCTGTACCGAGTTCCAAAAGCAATATTAGAGATATCACTGGCTTTGATTCTCAATTGATTATAACCAAACCTTAAATTGATCTTGGAAAACACCACTGCACCTCTAAGCTATCAAACAAATTCTCAATCCTGAGAAGAGTATACTTATTCTTGATGGTGATTCTATTCAATTCTCTATAATCTATGCACATCATCACCGATCCATCCTTCTTCTTAACAAATAGCACCGGTACTGCCCATGGCGATACACTGGGCCAGATAAAACCTCTTTCCAATAATTCTTCCAGTTGTGCCTTCAATTTTTGTAATTCTTTGGGTGCCATTCTATATGGGGCTTTGGAGATGGGTGTCGAGCTGGGAGTAAGGTCGATTGTGAATTCTACCTCTCATTCTGGTGGCCATGCCAGGCAACTCTTTGGGGAAGAATTCTGGATACTCACAAACCACCCTAACCTCGTCCATTGTCAATCCATTGTTCTCTTCCTTACTTATTACGGACATCAGGAGTCCCTTAGTGCTTTCTAATGGTATGACCCATCGGGCTTCCAATGCAGACAAGATGTGGGGATAATGGTCTACTTCCAACTACAAATAATCGAAATTTTTCTTCCCAGTGTCTTTGAAAAATCACTTCTTTTTCCAAGAAATGAATTATCGCGTGATTCTTGGATAGCCAGTTCATTCCAAGAATCACATTGAATTCGTCCATATCTAATACATACAATTTTGTCTCCAATGATCTTCCATCGATTTCTACTCTTGCTATTTTAACCGTGTTTAGTATTCCCTATATCCCAGTGGACATCGTCACTACTAAAGGTAATTGTACATATTCAACCATAACATCCAGTTTACATACAAAACTAAGAGCTATAAATGAGTAAGTTGCGTCGGAATCTATCAATACATAGGCTAGTAAGCAGGATATGATGACTTTACCTGCTAAGACATTTTGATTCTGATCGTTCTCCTGCCCTGCTAGTGTATAAACCCTAGCATGTCCACCTGGTGCATGGCCTTGCCTATGTTGGTTGTTCCTCTGTGGTCTTTGCTGATTATTCCCTTGTAGCCTTTGCTGGTTGTTTTCTTGTGGCCTCTGCTATTTGTTCCCGTACTTAGGGCAACACTGAACCATGTGTCATTGTTCTCCACACCAAAAACATGAATTCGTCCCCAAAAGGCAAGCTCTTTGGCGATGCTTCTAGCATTTTCCACTGTGTGGATAACTCTTGTTGCCATTTTGTGTTGAATTTTCTCTACTTTTCTTGGCATAATCTTGTTTTTGTTTGCCATTGTTATCTACCCACTTTCTCTTTTGTGACTGTCCGTTATGTTGCATTTCCTTCCCACTAGTGTGATTCTTGAAATCTGCCAATTGTGCCATTGCCAACACATCATGATAGTTTTCAAGTTGAAGCAATATGACACTCCATTTCAAATCATCACTTAAACTTGCTCAAAATGTCTCATCTTCTTCTTTTCCATATCCACAAACTCAGAAGTATAATGAGCCAACTCTTCAAACTTCTGCTTGTACTCGATCAACGTCATTGAGCCCTGAGTCAAAGTGAGGAACTCAGCCTCTTTCTGATTTAGGATACTCGTGGGGTAATACTTTTTAAAAAGGCCTCCTTGAATTTATCCCACATCCAAACATAACCAGGTACCTTTGATCTGGCAGTGGTGTCCCATTAACACCTAGCACCTTTACATAGCATAAAGGTTGCACATATCACCCTTCTAGGTTTCGGGCAGTCAATGAGTTCAAAAATTCTCTCCATACTTATCGGCCAGTCCTCCGCTTCCAAGGGGTTCGTACTACCATGAAAGATAGGAGGATACTGTTTTCAAATTACTCAACCACAACTGTTGTTTTGGTTAAGACGGTGAAAAAACGGTGGCATTGGCTATTGAGGAGGAGGTTGTGGCACCGTATTACGCAAAAGTTTGCATCATAGCGAGAAACTGCTGCACAAATTGAGGGTCAATCGTATTGGGCTGAAGATGAGCAGGTTGTGTAGACTTTTGGGTCTGGTTATTGCTACTGTTAATCCTTCTGCTTTGGGGTTCCATAGCCTTAATTAAATGATTGTAGCTATTTATAGTTAAGTCAAATTGAGGAAATGAAACAAAAGTAATTGCATGCTTTATTCACAAACATTCATAAGTTCACATAAATAATAGACCATCAGGCATACCCAGTGTCCAACAAGCTGAGATTCAAAAATTGGAGAACATAAATTTAAACGCAAATCAAACTAGGCGTCATCTAATAATTCTCCCAGTCCCTCTTGATTCGCCTCCTATTTTTCCTCTAGTTTTTGTTTCGGGTCAATCGCGGAATAGGATGCAGGGTTGTATTCTTCACTTGGGTCATCTTCAACATAATTTTCCTCATAGTCAACTTCGGGTATCGATATGACGTTGCTCGAATTTGGTTCATAGCCTAGCATCCCACTGGAATCCCTAACATCTTCACGATTCACCTCCAATTTCCCTCATGCATCAGAGTAATAGATTAGGAGATGTCTGGTAGTCGAAGGTCTCTTCGATTCCCTTAATAAACTGCCTCCAATAAAGAGTAAAGTTCGATCAAGGTGATACACGATCTCATCCCTATGAAATGATATCCATTCGCTCTTGCCCCTCGGTAAATCTTTTCCATGAATTCTAAGTGTTGTATCAAATTGTGGTTCGGGTTTCTCTTGTAATTCTGATGCAACCAAGTAAAATGATTATTCCTCTCAGTTCGACTAGTTTGACCTTGTCCACTCACCATCTATCGGAAAGAAATGAACGTAATTACTTTTCTTTTGAAAAGAACTTTTTAAAAATAATTTTTAGGGGGAGTACTAATAATTGAAAATTGAAGAGAATGTACCAATAATTATCCACAGTTTTTCCTTTGTTTTATACAAAGGTGGTGATAAAGGTATAAATTATTGTACCAGAAGTTCAAACTTTAAGAGACGTATTAATAGTCATCTACAATTTTTCCCTTATTTTTACAAAGGTAGTGATAAAGGGATGAATTATTGTACGTTGATTCATTATTAATCTTATTCATGTAATATGTGATTCTACATTATTGTAAACTTAATCTCTAGTTGAGTATTCCCACTAAGCTTAACATACCTTTAAAATCACATAGCTACAATCTATATATCTCGTGGTTTCTACATTAGCAAAAAATCTAAGACCGAGGTCTTCTATTAATAATATCATATGTATAATAGTAAACACTTATAACATTCAAAATTTCATATTATTATTGACTTTTATGCATAACAAGCCTAAATAAAATCATAAATAATATTCATATTTTGTCATGATATTCATGATTGTTATTTCGCGAAATAGACATGCTTTTATAAGTGAGATGATATGAATACTTAAAGTGCATACATACCTCGTTCAAGGAAGTTGAGCCATGGAGGATGGCATAGTGGCTAGTGACTTAGAATAATTTAATTCTCATTTTAAATATCAACTTATTTAAAAAAAAAAACTCATCATAATTATTGGACCCAAACTGATTCTTGGACTAAAGCTTTTATATAGTATTAGGCTATTTAGGTAATAAAGCCCAACTAAATAAACCAATTCAAAAATGCAGTCTTATAATATCAAATAAAAACCACAATACCATATCGAATGAAAGCAAAAATTCCATACACATATTCTACACAAAATGGGATAGCCCATTAACGGGGATAATTAATTTCTTTTCAAACCCCGTACACTGTTCATATGAACAGTAACTCAAATAATTTTTTTATATTATAACAGAAAATTCGTAAAGTTCAAAATTTTGAAAATATATGTCTACAAAATTGATTTAAAAAAAAATTCTTAGCTCTGATACCAACTATGACGACCCGAATCCTCGACTACTCGAGTGTCACTAAATAAAAATTGATTTTTTTCATAGAGACTTAAATAGTAACAAGAAAATGTCTTGCTCATTAAGTAAATAAAAAAAGCGATTTTAACTTCAATAATTAATTGCGAAATCTTAATATTAAAGAATAATGCATTTACGTAAAACATAGAATAAATAATATCTTAAAAAATGAAACTTAAAAGTTGTGTTTCAAACACAATATAATTTATTATTTCTAGCACATTGCCATCTCCACGCTGAGTGCCTCAAACCATCAATTGCCTGAAAGGAGAAATATTAGAGTGAGATTTATAAAATTCCCATAAGTACGCCATGAATTATTATCGTGTATAACTTAAAGGAGCATAATAATCATAATCAACATAATGGAGACACAAGAAGTTTGCCGAACAAAGGTGGTAGAAATTCTTATGTGTAACGCTACTAAACTCCGGCCCTCTTACCACATGGGACCCATAATAATTTTCTTGAAACATAATAATAATCCAAATATAGGTAGCATACTTACAGTGAAATTTAAAAGAAAGAGTAATAGAGACTGAATAAAATTGTTTGATCCTTCTTAAAATTTCCACCTTGGCTATGTGCGTGTATATGTGTATATTATTTGGACTCGAAAAAATAATAGTGAGTGGTAGCATGTGAATGTTAATGAGGAGCTTAAATAGGACAAGACTAGACGTGCATCATTAAGGAAAAATCCATGATGGTGGAAAGAATATTAATTCTAGCATTGAAAATTGTTCCTTGAAATTTGTGCAATGAACAAGAATCTCTCCCTCATTCCTCGCATGAATACTATATTATATATACACGTGCATTCACACTACACATTACCTTATGTTTGGTCAATCAGGAATATGACAAAAAACGTATATCAAGGATTTCTACATAAGGGTTTAACCAAGCATTCAACCATTCTTCAAAGAGCAAAACTCGTGGGAATTAGCATTTAAATTACTTTTCTACAAGGTTCTAAAAAATGGATTAACCCTCAAATGAGCTCATAAATTTTCAATTCTCATAATTAGACCCAGTAGTTCGGGTGATGGTGTTATAGACATCAATGGGTTAATCCCCTCTTCCGCCATTATCGGAGATCTGAACCCAAATCTTAACAACAAAATCAACACAGAAAAAAACCAAATATCAAATATGAAAATTTAAATAGAAAAAGGGCCCACTTCCCAAAGTGTTCACATACTCACGTCACTCTCGTGCACCGCTTCACCTAATTGTAATGCATAAAGTGTCTGCTCTATAATTACGGAGGATTCTGAGTCAACCAAGAGTAATTCGACAGATCAATATGAGATTAAATGTACTTAGAACGTAAAATTGACAAGTTGTCACGTAATCAAAAAGAAATTGGCGGATTTTCTAGATTTGTGGGATTGGACTTAAATATGCTCTCAAGTACTATACCACCTTGTAGGAGTTTTTATTGTGTGCAAGGTTCCTATGTGCATATGGACTGTTCCACCATTTACGTGTTGTCACGACTGTCATGGGACATAGTAGCAAATGAACTTTTGGATATAATTAATTTATAAATTTATATTATGATAAATATTAATTTTAATTACACGTTTATAACTACTAATTATTATTATTATCTTCACATCTCGTGAGACCTATTGCTATTTTCTATTTATATATTCGTTTCAACTTTGACATTTCCCTAATTTAGGATTTTATGAAAAGTAGTCAAACAAGAAAAATAAATTATTTTGCTACCACGTATATTATTGTTGATTCGAATTTTCGAATTCTATATCTGTTGCATAACTCACACACTAATTCAATGTCTCTAAGACCATAGACAGTACACATCCCATAGGTGAAAAAGGGCTCAAGTATGAGTCCTTTACTCGGATATTTGTCAAGGAGAAATTCATGGATCAGGTATTAACTATGACTAAATCAATTTTCAGGCCTTACATTTCAAAATTGCAAAAATCAGGCATTTAGTAAATAATTAAATATTAATTGTAATATAATACCAAATCCAACTCCATCATCCCTACTAATCCGGGGAATATTTTGTTACATTATATTCCATAAATTAAGCATGCAATTAGGACTCCCTAAAATATCAAATCACCTCCCTAAAATACAAATTCAACTTCGGTTCAATGGAGTTCCTTCATGTCGACAATTGATCACAATTCGAAGGTCTTCATCTCCAGTCACAAAATAAGCTTCGGGCTAGTGGAGTACCTTCGTGTTGACAATTGACGACAGTACATTCGACATTTTCGGTCACAATTCGAAGGTCGTTATCTCCTGTCATAGTACAGTTCTGTACGTAGTTTTCGAGTAGATTGGAGTTCCCGTCACAATTTCTATTGCCGGTGCCAAGAATACCCATTGCCATTAGTATGTCATGCTATCAGATCAACTGTTACGATTGTATTATGTTTTCATAAATTTGCAACGTGAATTGAAAATATTTCTATGCATAATCAATAGACTATATGACATTGATTACATGTATAACACATATAGAATGTCGTAGGTAACTTCGTGACATACAGGCGCTCGTAGTGTGACTCGAAAGACATATGTGACCTGTGTGAATTCAATTTTACTCATGACAATATGTTTTTAACATTGCAGAAATGATGTATGTGCACGTATGTTTGCTGAATGGATCCCAGTTATCGGTGGTTTTGCTGGATCGTAATTGCACTTATACTAAGCTTGTGGATACCGTAATGACTGAGTTCAATTTGGATCATACAAAGGTAGCCGTCACAATATAGTATGTACTGAATCATGATTTGCCATCGGTGAGAATAAGAAGTGACAGTAATGCTAAAAGGTATGGATCATGACCCTTCTAAATACCCATTAAGTATTGATGTTATATATATTGAGCAACAATCTATTACAATTCCAACTGATGTACAAATTACCAGAGAGTTTTCATTATAGAATGTGGTTTCAGATATATGTGATGCAACTATTGAACCAGCAGGATCAATCAAGAAGTCATAATTGTAACCATTGTTGATCCTAGAGAAGTATAGGAATGAAGGGTCTTCCGTGACAAGAATATTCTCAACTTGAGCCTTTCTTTGTTTGTAATACAGAACATGTTCGAATTTGTGTTGTTCGATCGGACAAGAAGACGTATGTAGTCAATTGTTTGCACGATGTGTTTACTTGGATGTGCATATCTTTAAAGGGGGAAAATCAGGTCTATTGAAGATTGGGAAGATTACAAATGGTCACATATGTAGCTCAAACATAATTTTAGGAAGTCATAGGCAAAGATCCAATACCGTTATGTCATCTAGTACGAAATACAAGTACACATCATCTCCTACTATATACAGTTCGAAGGATATATACAGTGATATGTTTCATATGTATGGTGTTTCGATGAACTATTCCAAGGTTTGGAGATCTCCTGAGCAAACTTTAAAAATTATCAGGGGTGATCCAACTGAGTTCTGGTAAGATACCTAGCTACTTTTACGTGCTTCAACAAAGAAACTCTGGAACAGTCACAGGAATGGACACTATGGTGGTACTCTCTTCACAGCATATACACATGATGCAAATAACATCATTTTTATTCTTGCATTTGGAGTTGGAGATAGTGAGAACAATAGATCTTGGACATGGCTTTTCGAGAACTTGAAGAAGGCTTATGGTTATAGAGATGGATTGTGTTTTGTATCAGATCGCCATATTATTATCAAGAATGATATAGATCATGTTTATCTAGGAACCTACCATGGGATTTGTTCGTATCATTTGTTGCCAAATTTGAAATCATACTATAGTAAATCAGGTCACAACATAACGCAAGCTTTCAATTCGTCCGTTCAATCATATACATTAGCAGAGTTTGAATATAACATGCACGAGCTCGACATTATGAACGAAAAGATTAGGCGATACCTGGTAGTGTACTACTTTCAATTACAATTTCCATATATTTGAAAAATGACCTCAAATGTATTTTATATGATATTCAAGTACATGGTTGATGTTCTTAGGAGGAGGCTGGACTTGAAAAGTGGTCACGGTTTCATATGCCAGCAAATCAGTATTTTAATGACCTCAAATATAGTAGAATCAGTCAACGTAGTCACAAAAGCAGCAAAGAATTACCCTATTCTGTCGTTATTAAAATCTTTGAGACATTCTTTACAGCTCTGATTTCATAGGATACCTTTCTTCTTAGCATAGAAAGAGACACCGTACGGCGGTAGTCTACTCCACTGACTACCTTCCGCCTTCTCTCGATCATTTCGGGATGAAAGAAAATTTGATTACAATTTGTAGAAGGCTTGCAACATAAAATTGAAACATGTTGAAAGTAACTTGATCATTGATAGCTTGAAAGCTATAAATTGCAATAGACGAAAGTAGGAAATTACAATAGCTAGTGCAGGGGCAAACACTAGAAAGCTTGAAAGATATTTGAAAGACTAATACCCTCTTTAATAGCATTTGGAATAAAAGCCCAAGTGACGGGAGTAGGCGTTTAAATGCCGAAGAATCATACTAAAATTTTCTAATTTCTAGCTATTTTACAATTTAAATAAATTATTTACAATGTGCGACTGAAATTGGGTAAATTGCGGCTGCGATAGTGTTAAGGAGCTTAAGTAAAGCTGCGGTCCTTGACACCTTGTTTTGTAAACATGGCGAGGATGCACGTGAGCACATTCACGAGGTTGAAATATATTAATTTGACTTCATATATGTATGATTTTTAACCTTTCTTATAGGTATTACCTGTGAACCAGTCCCTGTTTTCAGTCATAGATGAACACTCGTCTTTTGTTTAGATATAGATCAACGTACATGCACATGCATGATGTTTTAAGTTGATTTATTTCCATGTCCACATGCACTGGCTATGATTACACATACTAGAAGGGATCTTATGACTATTGCTCTTATTATTTCACAAAAGATGCATACAGGAATGCATACCATGACTTCGTGATTCCAGTTGGAGATCTAGTTGAATAGATCACGCCTGTAGACTTGTAACAAGCAATTATATTAGGTCCTTATCAAAAAAGGTGTTATGGTAGACCGCTGAAAAGAGGAGACGGTCATCCAGTGAAGGGAAATCGACTGTGAAATATGGATGTTGTGGAAGACATGGTCACAATCGTAGAAGATATAGTAGCTTGGTTCCATTAAGTCAAAATTAGACCATAGACACAACAATTTCAGATATTCTTTAACATTTCATTAATTGGTTCTAGCTATCAATTGATTTAGCATTTAATGTGCATGAAATACTCATTGAAATTAGAATTATTCATTCAGATTATTTGGAGTGCAAATGTATTCAGTGAAGTATGAGTTATATGTGACTTGATATAACATTCTCTGACTTGTAGTATCCCATGTGACTTGCTTAGTGTGTGAATAGTACGATATATGACCTAATGTAATGTACTATCACATGATATAAAAATGAACTATTATGTTAAATGTGACCTTTATTATCCCCTGTGACTTGCCTACACGTAACTAGTATAAAATGTGAGCTAACGACAACTCTGTATTACAGACTGTGACCTCTCAACAACTTGTGACCAACAATCAATAACAGAATAAACATTGACAACAGACATCTCAACAATCCTTGACCAACAATCAATGACTAAACAATTAACTGTGACCTGTAAACACTAACTGTGTGACCAATGTACTGTTTACTGTAATGCAAAAAAATTGGGTTAATATTTATGGGAAATGTGACCTAAAAACTTCTGTTTTAGTCTGTGACTTTTGCAGATGCAGTGTAAATGTTTTCAGTGAAGTATGAGTTATCTGTTACCTGATATAACATTATGTGACCTTTATTACCCCTGTAACCTAATGGTAACTCCGTATTACGAACTGTAACTGATGTAGGAGGGTCCAAGTCAGATGTCTAGTTGTCAGATAACACGTTAATAGCTCTAAAGTATCACTATTTGGCAAATCGGCACAAGGATGGCAAGTAATCGAGTAATTTTGGTAATTGAGACATTTGGGTAATTTGACTATAACTTTGGCCACAGTAATCAAAATTGCCATTATGACCCCAATTCGAAAAGCTTGTTTNATTTGGCAAATCGGCACAAGGATGGCAAGTAATCGAGTAATTTTGGTAATTGAGACATTTGGGTAATTTGACTATAACTTTGGCCACAGTAATCAAAATTGCCATTATGACCCCAATTCGAAAAGCTTGTTTTGGCGCGAACGTCGTGGTCCCATGCTTTACTCGGTGTATGCCGTTTTTTACCTTAAATTCTGCTATTTTGCCTTTCGAATTGCTATTTTTAGTTAAATTTTGATATTTTTGTTAATATTTCGATTGCATGTTTTGAGGTGATTTTTAATCCGATTTGGGCTAGATTTTTCGCAGACTACTTATTTTATTCTGTATTTTAATTTAGCGTGATTTTTGAAATTTTGTCATTTTTGGTAACATTCGTATTTTTGGCTATAAAGTCCGGCTTGTGGACTTATTTTGGTGGTTTGTCATTTTTGGTAAAATTCGGATTTTTGGCTATAGAATCCGGCTTGTGGACTTATTTTGATCATTACTGAATATATAAAAGTTCTTTAAATTTCAGAGACGTTTTCTCTATTTTTTTCATCGTTATTCTTATGTTTCTTCCCTGTGAATTTGCTGGTAGAACTAGCCTGCAGAATAATCTCTATTCTGACCGGCTTTAGTGACCTCTCAACATCTTGTGACCAACAATTAATAACAGAATAAACATTGACAATAGACATCTCAACAACCTGTGAATGCATAAATTACCAAACATAGACATGCTAAAATGGAAAAAGAACCCAAAAAAATATCAAATATTGATGTAAACAATTATCAGATATTCAATGTTCAACTAGTTCCATTCACAAAACCTAGTGCAAAAAAATAGAAAGAGGCCGACGTTCAGAAACTTTACAGACTTCGTTTAACATTTTATATTAAAAATCAAATTCTATCCATCACTCAATTACAATCTCCTCCCCTTTTCTATGCTTCCTCATATTTGTAGGCTTGTATATATCCTGATGTTTATACAGCCGCGATGCTATGTTCAGCCTGGTTCTCCCTGCGTCAAATTTCCTCGGCATAGAATCTTTATCGTCATGTAGCAAATACTCAACATATTTGATTGTAAAGATGCCTCCGTCATGCCTGAAAAATAAAGTAACATAATTTATTAGGTATGGACCATAATTAAAACATTTTGAAATGAGATATGAGGTTACACACATAACCGTTCTTTTGTTGATGAAGGCTACTGTCAACCATTAACATCAAGTCCATGCGATCTTCACCGTCGTAGTCAATATGTTTTTTCCAAAGTCCGACAAAATTCAACAGATAAGGAATAATTCTCACAACTGGTTCAATACCAATACAAACAAGAAAGTCATGGTAGGTCTGCCTAGTAGAATTAAACACATGCAGTGTGTGTGTGTGTGTGTGTGTGTGCTGAATTCAAGGACAGCAAGCATCCAATGTGCCTTGTTCGTTGGTATAATGGGTATGAAAACAAAGTCCACAGTGTCCCAGGGAGAGTTTAAAGGCAGACTACCTTTTGTAACAACGTCTAGCAAACTGGACTCCGACAGCAAAATAGTAGGATCTTGCTTGAACTTGGAATATATGTTATTGAGCTTCATCTGGAATCATGAGTTCATCGTGGTTGCTTTCAGTTAGACACCCCGTACCTTGCCAACTAGTGGATGTAGTAGAAATACATGTCTATGTGCTGTGGTAAAAGAAAAGAAAATATTATCAATTTTAACTTGAGAAATAAACTGTGACCTATTGACGTGACCTATGACCTCATGTAATTGACCAATGTAAAGCATATGTGACTTATGCTTCAGCTTCATTGAGGACTCAGAATTTACAAGCTCATAAAACCACGTTTTATTTCCAACTTTGAACAAACCAAATAGAAATAGGGGAATGATACGATCATCGGCATCATTGAACTTTTTCCTGTGAAATTTTTTTACAATCAGTTATTAAACTACTTTCAGCCTCGCTGGAACCAACTCTGGAATGTAGCAATATTGGCATCTTCAGCATTGCGATTATAATGTTCGAATACCAAAACATTCTCATACTGTTTGAGTCACTTTCCTTCATCAGCGAGAAATGGAGATTGTAGTATCCTTGCTGGTCTGGAAACCCTCTTAATTGGTAATCTTGAACTTGGTTTAGACACCGGGGATACCTACATATTGTAATAACTGTAAATATCGTAGCTTATTGGTCTACTACAACACATGTGACTTGTGTGTGATTCGTGTACTAATACTAATTAACATCTGTGACCTACATGGAACTCGTGACCTACCAATTAACATCTGTAACCTGCATAGATTATAAAAAGAATTGTGTAAATCTCCAAAATTAGAGTGTACCTCTCTCTGTTCTTTTTGTGTCCTAGACAACGTTAGCAATGATAGAGTCAACCTATTACTGAATTATTTTGGATTCGATTGGAGTATGGAGCTTAGGTTGTGTAAATCCAAGACCCAAATCGAACAAATGAGGTTGAAGACTGAGTTGGATCTCGAGATCGTCATCGGGAACCATTTTACTTTTACCTTTCCTGTCCATACTCGGTCCCATATCTTCAGCCTGAAATTAGAGCAAATATGAAATTTAAAATGAAACTGTGTATCATTCAAAAACAACATAACTAAGTCATATTTACTTCATCGTGCTTCTCAGACACTTTAACCACATGACCTTCCTGATCATCTTTGGATCTTTCCCTGAGTTTTTTCAAAATCTCTTCCATCGTACTAGAAATCAATGTAGATACAGCCTCGGACAACATGTTTGTCCTAATGTCTAACATGTCACTTCTAATCCCAGTCCGCATTTGCACAATGTCATCTATCTTCCGCATTTGTTCAGCCTATTTAGATGACAAATATGACCTCATCTCATCCATCTATTACAACTTCTGGAGCAAGAAACTTAAAAGTTCAGATATTTACATCGTCAGTTCCTTCCCCAAATTCCCAACTGCATTCAAAGTGTGTACAACAAATCAATTACATAGAAATTATATAATGTGATAGTTGTCAGACATTACTTTGCCAATGCAAGTGAAAATGTGTTGTATCCGATAATGTATGTGACTTGATTATGATGACATGAATAGGTTGACAAATGAATCACCGTGACTAATGTACATGAACATGTGACTTGTGCACACATATCTGTGACTTCCGTTGATTTAAATGACATGTGACCTATGATAGAAATCAGATTCAAATTAGTACTTCTATGTTATTAACCTCGATAACTACTTACATCATGCACCAGTGGGGATATCTGAATGAGGTTTCTATGCCTGACGAGGTTCAGATGATGGACCCCTTTACTGGAGAGTTTACATGGGCATATGTCTCCTGCCATCTCGGTGGAGGATCAACAAAGTCATCGTCATCTTCATCTACAACAGCGTAACCAGTGCTACCATCGGTTATCCTGAGAACCGATGTAGACATTGTTTTACCAGAAACACCTGCCTCTCCACTTGTTCCAACACTGCGAACTGAACTTTCCATCCTTCTCTTCTTTCGCCGGCCATTGCGTACTGGTTGAACTGGTTTCATGTACTGTACCCCATTCATATACGACATTTTCATCTCATTCTCTGAGGAGGGTCTAGGTCAAAGATTTGAATCTGCCATAAAATTAAAAAAAAATATTGTTAATATCGATAAACATCTTAATACGCTATTAATTACATAAATTTGAAATGATTACATCAGGGTTTGAGAAGCATTCAAATCCTTTGAGTTTAGCAGCGGATGGGTACTTATCTGCCATCCAGTTCATGATTTGAAGATGGGTTTCGGACATCCTTGTGACAATAATTCCAGCAATACTAGGAATAGTCTCGTATATCTAGACTTGTAAGGGTAGTAATAGACCTCTCAGCCTGTAATGGCTTGTCTCTTACTCAGACCATCTCTCATAACATTCAAAGTAATTTCAAAAAAGATCTTCCCCCAAGGAAATGTGTCCATCACAGAAAAATCTTCAACAAGCACAAACAAATAATGATCAACCACCTTCTTGTAATCTCTTGAGAACAGGTAGGATGTAATGAAATACAAAGCTCCAACCTTTGTGACATCTTCATCTATAATTACTTCAACAACATCCTGTTCTGGAAGTTGGCAAGCTAATATGAATGCATCCCTCTCATCTTCATGTGTGACAATGTTTATTTGGTTGAAATATTTTTCCTTCAAACTTGAAGGAACTGTTCCCTGTACATCGAAGACATGTTACTAAACATAACTCAACCATAGAGAACCTAACAAATCTACCTGATATGCAAACCCACAATTCATTTTCATTGGGTGTATGCACCTGTCTGAGAAAAAAGTAATGTATCAATTGTAGCTGAAGAACTATGTCATGACACTCCATAAGATGCGCAAAGCATGTTCCCATGAGTATTCTTCATTGGGCTTCGCTCAGATATTTCTTCAAGTTGGTAATAACACCCTTTGTCCTGGACGTGGTTATTTTTCCAGGAAACCATTTATGTTGTGATAGTATAAATTTACACACCTGCAACATGAGTTTATGTCATGTCACAGATGCAAAATGACAGAGGTCACAGCTAAAAATTACATAATACACTCAGGTCACATAAGTGTATAATCATCTAATATGTGACGAAATTAGTTCACAGACCCATTATAATCTCAATGACATGTGGGAAGTAGGTCACAGATCCATTATACTCTTTGTGAAATTCACTTCCAAAATACCCTCCAAACATATAAACCCCCAGCCTTCAATACTACTTCTCAAACAAATAACAGGTGGCAAATGAAATAAACAAACAAATGTGTAACTCTGAAAACACCTAAACCATGTTCCATGTTCCGTAGCCTAAAATAGATTGCCCTGTACATTTTCCTTCAATACTACCGGGTAGAACAAATAAATTGTCGAAAATTCAATAAACGAACAAAAAATGAAGTTACCTACTTTCCTAATTAATTGCTACTTGACCCATGCGATTTTTGCCTTGTTGCAAGAGTTTTATTCGGACTGTCCATTGTCTTCATTTTATTTATTTGACCCGGCATTTGTACCATCTTCTTCTGCTTCTTTTCATCCTTTTTTTTGGCCATTGCTATTCGTTGCTGACTAGAGATTCTCACACTGTAGACAAAACGGAATGTACCAGAGTTTGGGTAGAGTTTGGAGATTTATCGCAGTTGATTTTGGAAAAGTGGTAGAGATTAGGCGAGAATAATGTGGAGAGGAGATAGTGCTTGAGAGAAAATAGGGCTTGAATAAAAATGGAAGTTGGGACATTAACAAATTTGAAACCCACAATTAATGTGATACACGCGTCAATTAATTAAAAGATTTATTATTTAATTAAAATGATAAAAAAAAAACCTGAAAATTGAATAAATAAAGTCCAAACCTGATTTATAAAAATAGATCTTTAAACACCTATTTTTATGTAATTTCTACTGTTTGTCAAGCCCAACCACATGCTATACATGATCCATATGCATTCATTTTCAACCCCTTATCGCAAGCAAAGATCGGTTAGTGTCTCGAGGGTAAGCTCGAGGCCTATCACAAGTAAACTAGATTTTGTTTAACTTGACCAAAATCTACATCCAATGTGACTTCTGTCTTAGCACAAATTGTGCTCAGACTAATGACGACCTTAAGTATTCCCTGACTCATGATGTGCAGACCACTCAATGGTTGAGGTGTTGTTATCTAAATAGTCATACATAAAGAATAAACTGACAGTGCAACTACATAGAAGTCAATTGCATCTTGACAGCTTGCCATTAGATGAACACGAGAATTACTTCCAAAGTCCAGGTATCAAAAGAAAAAAATGTTCATGTGAGGCAAGGAAGAACAAAGGATTTCATTCAAGATTCAAAATTTCAAGTCTAATTTCTAGTTTTTGGGTGATGTATTCTCTTTATTATTTTTATTGTTCTTTTATTTATCCATACTAGGCTAAACTTTTTATGTACTAGGTGAACGATGAACCTCGCAATGTGACCTTTTAATTCTCTATTTTGCAATTTGATATTCAAACACGATTGACGGATGTTGAGTGATTTATATATACTTTCTTGCCTCCATAGTTAAATGCATGTGATTATGTGAGTTTGGGTGATCTATTTTATTAATTTGAAAGAAGGGAAATAGATTCTACAAGGTATAAATGTATCGCTATGCTTTACGTGAATCTCTAAGTGTTTACAAAACGTCATGCATTCTCGTATATCACATTTGTCATAGAAATATAGTCAAATGGTATGCTAGAATATGTTTAATTCTACTCGAGAGAGATTATTAAATATGTTAGAAACATTGATTCTTCAACTAAATCATTGTGTTGTCAAATTGCGATTCAAGAGTTAGA
>CAIGRO010146574.1:0-12206 GCA_903798355.1 Fraxinus baroniana | reverse complement strand
ATTTAGTGACATTTATGAAAATCTCACAATACTTATTTAGATTTTGATAAATATACATGAATAATTGAAAAGTTGACTCGACTAAAGTTGAAACGACTAATTTGAACTAACTTACAATGTCTGTAGTTTCTTTCAGTTAGCTGGTTATAATCAGATATTCATTAAAAAATCTCTAAAATCGTAGGATCGGTAACTTTGACTAACTACGAAATGGATAATGTTTTAATGGATAGACAAATGTGAAAGAGTTTTACCAATAGTTGGTCAAACCTCAAGTAAATGAGCCATCTTGAGACTTGACATGATCTATGTTTAACCCTTATCATCCGAAAGTTTGAACTTTTAAAATGAAACGTTTCTATTTAATTACATTAGTTTCTAACGCTCAATAATCCATATAAGCATACTAGACGACCATCTTTAAATTCACGAGTATCAAACATAACCAAAATAATAATAAAAAATGCAAAGCATGAAAACCAATTCTAAAATTAAGTCCTTGTTTGTCATTCATTTTCTCCAACATTGTTTGCTACAGTAAACAATCTTCACTACATATTCACTCAGTAAAATATTCTACACACAAACCAATAAAATTATTTTACTTTTCAACCACAAATTCTCCAAAAAATACCATTCAAAACTATATTTCTTCTCCCAAAATGGGAGACAAACGGGCCCTAAAATATGTTGCTTGAATAGGTATAATTTTCATTCTATTTTGATGAGGCTTTTTATCTAATGCCCTCTTCAATGAAACATTTCACAAAATACTCAAAAAAAGAAAATGAAGGAAAGCTTCCGAGGAAGAGCCATTGTAGCCCAGAGAGCATTTGTTGTTTCACTTGGTCGTCAATCGTAGCATTTTATTAAGAAACCTGAGGTTTAACTTGGGAGTGAAACAAAAGATATAAAAGTAGACATCGACTTGTAAAGAGGGAAAATAGCCATAAACTTTCTTGAAGGCAGGCCATAATAAAGATGGACAAGTGCGTGGACCATTCCATTTGAATAACTTAGGTAAATCTCCAGTAAGTGTCAATGGCAAAGAAGTAGCATCTAATTGAGTATTACCCTTCTCTCACATCATAAACTTTTAGATGAGATGATTATTGATTAAGGATTGTATCATAGTAGGTTAAAGACTTCACTTCAAGTCTCACAATCACCCATTTAAGAAAATTGTACAAATATTGTGCATGTGACGTAAATGCATGTTTTCTCTTTGTAAAATCTGAACCTTTTACATGAGATGGGTCAACATCTTATTAAATCATGCAAATGACCTTAATTTATATCTCACGATCATCCATTTATGAAAATTGTGCACGTGTCATGCACGTGAGTAGAAAGTATACAAGACTAAAATTTAGTAAATAAATGTGTCCACTCTCTTACGACTTATAGAAGAGGTTGTTCAACGAGATGTTAACCAATAGACTGGATGAAGTGAAACGAACATCAAATTCTAATAATTAGATCATCTATGCTATAGTCGTGGGTCAAAATTGCCTCTTTCCAAAAGCATTACTAGAATTTGAACCAATTTTTGCCATTGGAAGACATTTTCAATCTTTCAGATCTATTCGTTCCATATATTTGAAAAATGAAGTTACAGCTTACAACCCTTGATGAAGGAGAATACCAAAATTTGTCCGACTTCGAGACAATGTTCTAGTGCGAATCCATGCCATCCCTTCTTGAACGCCATGTAACCATCAATTATGGACATCATTACAGGCCAATGTAACCCTGTTAAATGCTCTAGATGAGTTTGTTGACCGATTGATTGTTGAACTTCCCTAATAAAACTATCTGCAGGCGAACTACAGATTTTAGAAAATGCATATACTGCCAACAGAAAGCTATTATAGCACGAATTTTGTACAACAAAGTTAACTTAAAACACATTTTAAAGAGCATTCAATTTTCAACCAACATGTTAACGATAAAGTGATAAAAAATTTAGTAAACGTAATTAAAGGAAGACAATTGTTTGAGATAAAGAGGGATGAACTGATGAAGGCAGACAATAACTAACTTTAACAACAGAATTTTAAAATAACAATGCCTAATTTATAATCCACTTTCAGGATTGGAATGCTAGGATAGAGATAGAGAGATAGGAAACAGTTTAAAATTCTACTGTGGGATCAGGAAGAGCCTTATTCTGAGAATGGTTTGTGTTGACCCCAAAAAAAGAACTCAACAGATGCTGAGCCCACTCTTACCACGTCAAGTACGGATCCGGAATGTTACTATCGGAATGAAATCGTTCGTTCGACTGGAATGGACGCGGAATGCACTTTTTGGCAAGAGACAATAATTATCAGATCCCGGTGATATTAGAATAGTGATGTTTGCGCTATCAAAGAATATCTCATCACGGATCTATTACTTTCTCGCAGAATATGTGGAAGAAACGATTTGAAGTAGAAAATGATAACGAGTTGGTATTAGGATCTTGATATCTTGCTATTGTCTTCATATCATGTATAAAGAACCAAGTATGTAAAAAATCCCTTTTTTCTATACAAAGAAGTGCTATTTATACTAATTTAGCCAACGTGGTGATCGTTGGATTCAACCCAAGATCACGTGGTTATATCTCCCAAGCTCACACTTCACATCACTGTCCACTCATTACAATTAATGTTTGATAAAGGGTCAACTGCCCTTCTCAATATAGACTAACATACTAACATGGCTTTATTACATGTCTCGTCAATCACTTCTAAAGGAACTCTAGGTCCTTAATGACGGGCTGCATCGGATTCTACTGGATCAAGGCCTGTCTTTATTGAAGAGCTTCTGGTGGTAGAGGACCTCAGATGTTTTTGTCGAGCCTCTGCGCGAGTTGGGGGCTTCGGTGCTTCGTATATAAGTAACCTCTGTTCTTACCTAAGTGTACTTTGTAGGCCTCCGGTATTAGGTTTGAAGGGACGTCAGTCCATCTTGGTATCGGTTCTTGAAGGAGCCTCGGATAGCCATGATATTAGTTGACTTCGACCTCGCCACCTTTCCTGAAGACTAGCTACTGGGTGTTTGTGGCCGTCCATGTAGACAAGTTGTTTACGTGGTATCCTACGTAGAGTGCCAATTGGGAGCTTCTAATTTTGGAGGGTAACAATAGTCCTCCCAAGTCTATGCATCATTGTTCATATAATGCATGGACTTTCTGGTGCCGGGTGATCTTTTAAGAGGAAGTGGTTCCATCTTTCTCAGGAGACTCACTTATTGAGGGCCCTTGTGCGTTTCTAATGCCAGTAGGTCTGGTTCATTTATTCATGAGGTTCTGTTCTCCATGTTTGGGATGAGCGATGTAGTCGAAGTTATAACCGAAGTTGGGAGCGTTTTGATAGAGCAGCCTCAGCTTGGTATTTCCGAGGAATTCGTTATCATTACTTTATACCATCTTCTGAAATCTTTCTAGCAGTAAAGTTTCGAACATTCTATTTTCGTTTGTGATTGGATTCTAGGAACGCTTCACAACACTTAAATGAATGGCCCTAAAAAAAGAGTATCCCAAACCTAATATGGCCATGATTCTTAAGGCTACATCCCAGAGATCTTCCTTAGGGGTTAAGCAGAGGCCAGAATGCTTTGTCAGAGATTCTTCCACGAAAGATGCAGCGAGGAAAGTTTTCCAAGAAAAATAGTGCACAACTGATAAGGCAAAGGGATAGCCGAAGAGTCCTCAAAAGGAGAAAATTGACACCTGTTGGGGGGTGTTCCAGTAGCTTTGGAACAATTGTATCTTATGGAAAAGAGGTGGCTCCCAAACAGCCTAAACTACTGCAGGCTTTTATTGATGCTGCAATAAGAGAGCAACTTCAGGAGGTCAGTGATGACACCGATAATACTATATCAATGGCTGCAAAGCCTCTTTAGAGAATTGTCGAGAGGACACCAGGAAATTTTGGAAACTTCCTAGGTGGTTGTGACAGCAAGGTTGCTTCGACTGTGATTGAGATGCTGTCGACCGAGGTCCAAGGTGCCACCGAGGCCTTTAATAAGTTTTAGACTAAAAAGTGGCAGGATTACGTGGCTACCTATGATGTAGTGGATCTTACCGTGACCCTGGTGAGCCAGAATACCAGGGCTTTTGGGATGGCACTGGAATGTCAGGAAGTTCTGGCTGACATTCAGCAAATGAACCAGGCCTCATATGAAAAATTAAATGTCACCGAGGCAGAATTAAAAAAGGTCAAGGCCGATGCTGAAGATATAATAAATTTGGCATTTGCTCTTTCTGAAATTGAAGCCCTGAAGTAGGAGGTCCACAAATCGTAATGTGAGGTGGCGTCGCTGACCAAGAAGATGGATACTTCCAAAAACCATCAGAAGCTCACTACCGAGGCTCTGGAGAGAACGACTGCTCAGTTAAATGTTACCGACGCTGAATTGAAGAGGGCTAAGGCTAAAGCCAATGAGTTGAAGGTTCGAAAGTTTAAGAATGCTACCAAGTTAACCTCTGCACTTATCAAGGTCGAGGCCTTGAGGCAAGAGGTGGTCACGCTAACCAAAAAGGTGGATACCTCTCTCGACCAATAAAAGCTCACTGCCAAGGCTTTGGAGGAGGCACAAGTTCAACTAACCGCTAGCAGGGATGCTAGAGACTTTATGGAGAAATGGGTGGAATGGTATGCCAACGATGTCGTATGTATGAACTGGACGTCATTGAGGTGGGTGACATTTCAGTGAGGAATTATGTATCCAACTTCCACCACACGGAGGAGTATCAACACCTCGATTTCTTCTGGATGAAGTTTGTTTATAACGAGGTTATCAACAAGGTGGAGGAATTGTTCCCTGGCCTTGATGCCTCAGGATTGAAGCCAGAGTTCATCGAAGAGAAGGTGCTTCAGACTCCCGCAGAAGACGATTGTGCAGAGGTGGTGCCAGCGCAAGCTTCGTCAGAGTAGGTGACTTCTATCCCTGCTACTGAGGATCAAACACCTTCCTCCCCCCCTCCTCCCAAAAGAATAAGCTAGGTTTTATATTATTTTTATCCTGTAAAGCCCCTTGGGCCTCCTATTGTATTCTTTGTCTTAATGAATGAAAGTCACTTCTTTTGTCCATTATTCCTTGTTTTCTAAACTCAGTTGAATGGGGTTGTACCTTAATAGAGCATTAGCTGTAATTGAATTTTATCAATCGTTGAGTTAGTTGAACTTGGCTGAAATGATGTTATCTGATTTTCAGGAAGTTCAAAAACCATTGAGAGTATTGTTGAACTATCATGAACCAAATGGAAATAACTAGCTAAATTTTCGAAGTTTCTCCTCGAAATAACCAATCGTTGAGTTAGTTGAACTTGGCTGAAATGACTAAAATTATTCTTAAAACTATTTACCTAANTGATTTTCAGGAAGTTCAAAAACCATTGAGAGTATTGTTGAACTATCATGAACCAAATGGAAATAACTAGCTAAATTTTCGAAGTTTCTCCTCGAAATAACCAATCGTTGAGTTAGTTGAACTTGGCTGAAATGACTAAAATTATTCTTAAAACTATTTACCTAAAGATATTGTCATTCATTTAGTGCACAATTGTATACCTTACTATCCATACTAAAAATTAAAATATTAATAATAACCAAGCATAATATCCCTAATAATATGTCAAATTTTTTATACATTTGGCCCAAAAATGTAGAACAAACAGGGGCTTAACGTTATTTTTTGTTTTTTTTTTTATTTTTCAAGTTTGGGTTGCGTTGGGTTGGGTTTATAGTACCGACCCGCGACCCGACCTGACCCTCCAACCCAAAACTCGAAAATCGCCCAAAAATGCAAAAAACCGACCCAAACCAATCGGTTTCGGTGGGTTCGGTCAGTTTCGTCGGGTTGGTGGATTTTTTGCTCACCTCTAGCTTCAACTTGCCCATTTACTTAAGGGTGATGCGGGGAAGAGAAGTACTTCTTTATACCCAATTCCTCACACATCTCTCTGACTTTCTTGTAATCAAATTGTTTGCCATTGTCCGAAATGACTGAATGGGGGATACCGAACCCGTAGATGAGGTTTTTCCAGAGAAACTTCGAGGTATTGGCCTCGGTTATTTTCGTAGGTAGCTTAGCTTTCACCCATTTCATGAAATAATCTATGGCGACGATGGCAAAGCTTGCGCTTCCCCTTCCCTTGGGCAGAGGTCCAATTAGGTCAATACTCCATTTCGCAAATGCCCAAGGACTGGACACCACATTCAGCTCTTGCGAAGGTTATCATTGTATGATGGCGAATCGTTGGAACTTGTCACATCTCTGGACAAAATGTTGCGCATCCTTTTTCAAGGTAGGCCAGTAGTACCCTTACCTCAATACTTTTGTGCTAAAGACCATCTGACAGTGTGATTGCTACAAATGCCCTCATGAATTTCTCTGAGTACATAATCCACTTGTTTCCCTCCAATGCACCTCAAAAGGGGCAATGAAAATTCGCGTTTATACAGTATGTCGTCCTGAAAAATGAATGGACAACCTTTCTTCGGAGTTTTTTGGATTTTTCTTTCTGAGAAGGTAGGATCTGGTCTTTCAAATAGGATATGGTGGGCTTCATCCAGTGAGGTGTATCCTCTACCCACATCGCCATTTCTCTGACCTGGATCGAGGGTCTGGGTAGGTGCTCTATTGGAACAACGGTGAGTAGTTCGGAATCTCGGCTACTTGCTAACTTGGCCAATGTATCAGTATGAGCCTTATAAGACCTCAGAATTTGCATTAATTGGAACCTTTCGAAGGATGGGACAAAGCTCATTACTAACTTCAAATAAGCTGCCATAGTCTTATCCTTCGCTGAAAAGTTCTCATGCACCTGGCTAACTACCAGCTGGGAATCACTACTGATGATGAGCCTCTTGATTCGTAGTTCCTTGGCCAACCGGAGTCTAGCCAAAAGGGCTTCATACTCTGCTACGTTGTTTGTAGGCTTGAAGTCGAATAGCTGTCTATCCTAGGGAGTAGGAAGCAGTCTTCTGGGCAGGCTTGGTTCAGGTTTAAGAAGTTAATGCAGACCCTCCACTTTCCATTGTGCTTATTAACTAGAACCGGGTTAGATATCCACTTTGGATATATAGATTCTCTAATGAAACCATTATTAATCAGCTTCTTTACTTTATCCCTAAGAGTTTCGTACCTTTTCAAGTTGAGGACCTTCATTTTTCTGCATGTGAGTTGTGGCTTTTTGGTCAATGTTCAAGTGATGATAGCTAACCTTTGGATCAATGCCTATCATGTCACTGTGTTTCCAGGCGAACACATCCAGATTGCTAAGCAAAAAAAAATTTCAGCTTTCCCTTCATTTCCTGGGGATATTGCTTTCCACCTGTAGGTGCTTTGTCAGATCCATAGGGTCAGTCAGGAAGGTCTCCAACTCTTCCATTGGGGCAGTTGGAGGTTCGCAATCGATAATGCGGGGATCCAATTCTTCCAAGCCAATTACTTTTTCCGCAGTTGTCCCTTGCTCACAGATTTGCATAGTATCGGAGACATTTTTTCTTTAGTGGCTTCAGTCATGAGGACATCTTCCCATTGTTCAGGGGCAACTCCTTGTCCAGGGAGGTCATCCATTTCAACGTGTATTCTGGGCTCAGCTTTTCTTAGAGGATTGGAGTAGCATTCTTGAGCTCCTCTTTGGTCACCTCGAACAGTAACAATGTCATTTTCAGTTGGGAATTTCATGCATAAGTGGTGAATTGAGGTGACTGCTCATAACTCCTTAGGCGGGCATTCCAAGTACCCCGTGATAAGCAGAACGGTTATCAACTACGAGGAACTCCATGAAATGGCGAGCAATCAAAGGTTCCACACCTATCTCTATAGCTAGAGTGATTTTGCCTCTTAGGATGATGCTATCTCCCGTGAATCCATATAAGAGGGAGCTCATTGGGGTTAGTTCATAGTCCACCCTCATCTTGTCAAAGGTTGTACCAAATATGATGTTGACTAAACTTCCATTATCTACTAACATCCTTTTCAGGCCATTGCGGGCCATGACGACCCTTATTACTAAGTTGTCACAGTGTGGATAATGTACTCCCACCGTATCCTTTTGTATAAAAGTGATTGGAGTGACTCTCCTTCCATTCGGAGATTGGTTCACTATGCAGGTGGTCATAGCTGGGTCACCTGCTTCCCTAGCATAGTTCTTTTGGGAATTTCTCGAGTTTCCATCTACATGAGGACCTCCAATGATCGTGTCAATTTCTCGCACAGGCTCTTGTTCGCCATTTAGCGGGGGACCTTGCCTTTGCCTCTGACCCTCTCTAGGTCTTTTGATGTCGTTTTCTCTTCCCCTAGGAGGGTCATTCCGGTTGGACCGACGTTGTTTGTTGTTTCGAGGTACCTGACCCTGCCTGTTCAGCGTACCATTCGGATGACGTCTTGCGACGTCCTGACAATCCTCTGCTCGATGCCCATACGACTGGTGATACGTACAATACTGGGGTATCTCATCCCAATTTCTAGGCTCAGCCCCTCGTCCTCTACCTCGGCTTCTAGGTTGGCGTCTTTGGTTGGTGGCACATTGATGCGTTACAACACCAGGATTGACTTCCTCATAGGCTAGGGTCGGTACTGCGTTAAGTGTTGCTGCAGCCAGTTTTTGACCATAATTCATCGGGGCTTGGCTGTTCATTAGATAAGAAGTAGGGCCATTTCCCCTCTGCATTTGTGGAGGTGGCAAACCTTGACTAGCCCTATTCCTGTGATCCTTCAACTCCTCATTGAGGATTTCACGCCTTATCATTTCCAACAAAGCGTCATAAGTGGCAGGGTCCTTATTTTGTACGTCTCTCCAGAAAAGGGAATTCATAGCCAACCCTCCCCTGAGTGCAGTTAAGGCTTCTATATCTGTGACTTGCATGCAGTATGTCATCTCATCAGTAAAGCGTGATACGAAACTTTTCAAAGTTTCACCCTGTTGCTGCCTTATATCATACAGTCTTTGAATAGGTCTTTTCCCTTCCTTGCTAGTCACAAAGCGCTTTAAGATAGATTTTTTGAATTAGGGCCAACTTCGGATACTTCCTTCCGGTATTCTAGAATGCCATATTTTCGCTCCCCCACTCAAAGTTAAGTGGAAGGCTCTACACTTCATTGCTGGAGTGGCTCCCTTCAAATTCATGTATGTTTTGTAATTGTTCATATGTTTTGCGGGGTCTTTCCTTCCATCGTATTTTGGGATTTTAGGGAGCGTCAAATGGTTTAGCATAGGAGCATTCCTTATAGCCTCGAAGAATGGAGAGTGCTCATCGTCATCATCTAAATCACAAGATCTTTGAGGGCCATCTAGGTCCTCATCATTCTTTTGGTATGGCTGTGGGGGCAATTGGGAGGCCCCAGCTTCATTCCTGGCTTGATTCCGCCTTTCATGCCTATTTCTAGGAGGTCGGGCTGGAGGCTTTTCTTAGCGCATTGGTTGATCCTCATACGGACGAGGCTTCCGTTGCCTATTTCTAGGCGTCGGTGGTGGAGAATTGAGTGGCCTATTTCTAGGCTCTTGGGGTGAAAAAGCCCGCCTATTTCTAGGCACCCTTGGGCCTATTATGTCGAAAACGTTCACAGACCTCTGAGGCCTATCTTGTTCATACTCCGAAGGAAAATCGGATGGAGCTTCTTGCGACCCTTCCGCGGCATATCTGGTGGAGGGATCTGTTTCGGCTACTCTTTCTTGGGGAGCCTCCATTCCATAGCGGGGGCCATCCCTCTGGCTTTGGACCTCGCCTTCCTCTTGATAATTTGCCCACACTTCTAGAAAGACGTCTTATGGGGCTGTGCATTGATATTGTGGGGCTTGATAACTTTCCTGTCCCCGCATCTTCATCAGCATCTTATGCATGGCCCTATTTTGCTCTGTGAAATTCCTCATGTTGGCGGCCATGTTTGCCATTTCCCTAGTAAGTCTGGCTGTAGCCATATTTTTGCCCCTGGAACTTCCTCTCCTGCGCATTAGAGGTCGCGAGCAGATTGTTGGGGCAGTAGGCAAGGGTTCCCCTTCTTCAGGGTGTTCCCTTGCTCTTCTTGGGGCATTTTCGTCAATATAACTTATATTTTAAACGTTTAATATGGAGCTTGCATCGCCAAAATTAGTAACGTAATCCGGCATTTTTTTCTACGCGCATTCGTGGTTAAATGTAGGACTTTCCCATAGATGGCACCATTCTGTTGACCCCAAAAATGGACTCAACAGATATCGGGTCCATTCTTGCCACGTTAAGTACGGATCTGGTGCGTTTCTACCGGAATGAAATTGGTAGTTTGGCTGGGATGGAACCGAAAGGCACTTTCCAGCAAGAGATAGAAATGTTCGGACTCCGGCGGTATGATTTGAAAGCAACCACACTATAAATGATCTCCAAACCAAGATGATCTAGAATAAATGTCCTCTTTTTAGTGGAACATTGGAATGATAGATATAATAAAATGGTGTTTTCGTGTTGAAATCTTGATATACTTGCCGTTGTCTTTGCAAAACATCTAAATAATAAAGTATATAAATCTTCTTCAATCTGTGTATTTCATGAGAATGAAGGTATTTTTCATCTAATTGTTTGATCCGCCCTCCTAATGTGTAAAGCAGTATCATTTATACTAATCTAATCGACATGGTAGTTGTTGAATGCAACTCACGAACAAGTGGCTAAATCCTCTAAGCCCACCCTTCACGTCACTGTCCACTCGTTACAATTAATGTTTGACAAAGGGTCAGCCGCCCTACCCAGTATAGCCTGACATACTAACAGGGATTTATTACACATCTCGTCAATCATTCCTAAAACAATTCCAGATTTGGAACAACATATGGCATAGGGTTCTGTGGGTCAGGGCTGGCTTTTATTGAAGAGCTTCTGGTGGTGGAAGGCCCCGAATGCTTCTGGCCAGCCTCTGCGTAAGCTAGGTGCTTCGGTGCTTCATTTATAAGGAGCCTCTTATCTTGTTTGCATGTGCTTCACATGGCCTTCAAGGATCAAGATTGGAGGCATGTTAGTCCATCTTGGCTCTGGTTCTTGAGGGGCCTCGGAATGAGGGGACCACATCTTAGCTCCGGTTTGTTGCTGCCTACGTGGACATGTTGTTTACGTGGCATCCTACGTGGAGTGCCGATCTAGAGCTTCAAATTTTGGGGTAGGGGTAACAATGGCCAATACATCACGCGAATCACCAACATTTGCAATAAATATAGCTCTTCCTGACAGAAAGTGAAGACTCAGAAGAAATGGAGAAGTATGAAACTTCTTTACTTGCCTAACAATTGTTGAACTCGATAGAATCACATAGTATATAGGACTCGAAAATATCCCTATCTAATATATGTCAAGATTCATTACAGAAAACAAGTTGAGGAAAAAGATTTCAAATACTCCTGATAAAATTTGTGAGTTTTCTAGCTACATTACATGCCTTTCATGGAAGTCCAAAGATAAGTTTAAAGCCATAATGTTAACTGAGTAGACTTGAAAACTTTTGGATTTGGTTCATTGGAGTGCTATTTAAGTTTCGTATATTTGGATCCTCATTCCAAAGGTACAGGGGGGACATTTGGTTATGCAGTCCAATCAAGCATGATTACATTTGTGGGGCTCAGACCCAAACTATTTGCACTAGAACTAAATGCGCATAAAACATGTCTTGAAGGATTAATATGTCCTTTGTCCAAATAAAGCATGTTGAAGGAAAGAGAGGGTTATTAGCTTGGTTTGGCTAAGGTTTGATAGGAAGGACAACACTAATAGAAAGAAATAAGTAAATAAAAAGGTAACTTATATTTCTCAATTTCAAAACTTACACACTTGACTTAAAATAACAAATTGGAGGGACTCTACCCCTTTATAGTTTATGTGAAACTTTTAGATCACACATTTTTCTAGAGGCTTCTAGTCCACATATTTTCATGAGACTTCTAGACCACATATTTTCCTGAGGCTTCTAAACCACATATTTGGACTAGATATTTTCCTAAAATATTCAAGATAGAATTTCTAGAACCACATAATCTACTTAACACATTACTACATTTATGAACACATCTTTTACTTAGATATTTACATGCATCTTTCTAGAAAATGTTTCTAGAAATGTTAGACTTTGTTGGGTTTTTTAATTGAATTGGGCCTACGAGCAAAAAATTTTAAACCCATATTACTTACTCCAAAATGAAGTTCACTTCGCAACATCCTCCTAAACTTGATTTTGCTACTCCAAGT
>CAIGRO010146526.1:0-11642 GCA_903798355.1 Fraxinus baroniana | reverse complement strand
TTGGTGTGTTTTCTTGAGTTTGATTTCCTTGTGTCTGTGAATTAATTGATTCTTGTTGATTGGGGGACTGCAGAGGATATGAAGCAGCAGCAGCAGCCATTGATGAGGCATAAAACATTTGTTCTAACAAGCTTGTGGGTTGCTGCTGTTGAAAATCAGCAGTGTTTTGAAGTAACTGTGAGTATTCCCAGTAGTCCCTTGCAGTTTCAGATATTTGAAAAGGTTGGTTTTGGAATAATGCTGCTTGTGGTGGTGGCGGCACCGCCGCCGCTAGGGTGGTGGTTTGTGGGAGTGGTGGGAGTGCCGCCGGCGGCGGCGGTAAGTTTCTGACAGTTTCAGGGAAATTTAGTTTGGCTTTGTTACCTCTGAATCTGATTGCAGCTTCATCATATGCTCTAGCGGCTGCTTCAGCAGTTTCAAATGTGCCTAGCCACACTCTCGCGGCTTTCTGTGGATCCCTTATTTCTGCTGCCCATTTGCCCCACGGCCTCTGCCTTACCCCTCTATATTTTCTTCTTCTTTGTACCTGTTCTTCTGTTGAGGTTTCTGGTGGCGGCTGCGGTATCTGGTGTTCCACGGTGGTGGTGGGGATTGGTGTAACGCTTGTGCCGCCTGCTTCTGCCTCCTCTGGGACCAAATAAAAAAATAAGAAAGTGAACAAGGGATTAAAATGCTTAACTTGAATTATTACTACTAGAAAACGTGCTACTAGCGACGCCTGAGTTCCAACTGATAGAATTTGTCTCGTTTTTGGCGAGTAATTGCGCGATTGTGGACAAAGTATGTCGTTTCAGTATTATTTCACATGGAATATGGTCTTTCATTTTTACTGCCTTCATCGTTAAAGTGTCTTGAAATATCTCCGATACTAATAGTAAGAGTGCGGATTGAGGAACTCGAGCACCAACCTGAGTCTCGACTCGGGTCCGTGATATAAATTTTTGAACATCATCACCCATGAAGTTGAAAAGCGTTAAGGATAAATCAGTGTTCAATTATCGAAACTAACCAGTTTTGACAGAGAATGATGATTCTCCAAACCCGCCATAGAACCTCTGGACTTGCTCTGGAAACTGAGTAACACTATAATCTTGATCTCGTGGTCTCTTCTGTCCAGCCAAAGATCCCGAACTCGACGAAGAATATGGCGATGAAGGCGAATACTGAATATTTCCAGAGCCACCGGCACCACTTGGATCAGGCCTAAAGCTCCACTCTCTGTAAGTCTGTCCCGGGACGGCCTGCGTTAGCGGTGGAACCATTGCCGGCATCTCTGCCGTCTGATTGTATAATGAAAACATGGGTTCCCCCGCCCCAGATAGTAGAAAGTTTCCTTGTTCTTGTTGTAGCTGTGATTGCATGCTTTCCCATGTTTGTATTTGTTGATAAGGCTGAGTAGTGGTGGCAAAGCTGGTGGAGTTGGTGGTTTCTCTACTGCCTGATGCCGCCGGAACTCTGATAAACTCACCGCTGTCTCCCGGATTAGCCACCTTTAATATTAAGAAACTGTACCCGACGAATCAAATTAACAAGACCCCAAATTCCATATACATATAGCTTCAAGATCAACCTGTACATCCACCTTTGTATAGCATATCAAACTTGTAGCTTGTTCAATGTAACAGTGCTCTCTCTCTCTCTCTCTCTCTCTCTCTCTCTCTCTCTCTCTCTCTATATATATATATATATATATATATATATACACGCACCAGGATCACCTTCGAGCAGTAAAAATCGACAAGCTAAACAAAAACCTGTTAAAGAAACTGCTTTTTGTGGAAGGTAAGATGCAAAAGAAAGAATCAAGAAGAGACTAGAAGGCAAATTCACACCGTTTGACTGAGGATGATGATGATGCCAGAATCGTATCAATCTATCTATCTATCTATCTATCTTTTGCTTTTAATGTCGGTTTTGTACTTCGAGACGGAAGAGAGTTTATCTTTGAAGAATTGGGCTCTTTGTATTCAATATTCATGAATAATTATATGTATAAATTGAAAAATGAAAACCACGAGTTTTATTATTTTCATTTTACGTTTTTAACCGGGCGTGTTTAGGCTTTCATCTAAAAATAAAGTAAACTAAGTACGAAAATCTCTCATTCATTCTAATGACCACACTAAGTCTTCGGTGAGGATTAAAAACAGATTTTTAGTAAATTTTAATAAAAATTGATGAGACGTGTTATCGAAAATTTGTGAATTTCTTAAAATGTGTGGTGAAAATTAATTGTAAACTTTGATTTATATTAAAATCTAAATTTTAATTTTTCACAAACAGGGCAAAGCCCTGTTCGACAATCATTATTTTAAAATTCTTCAATTTTATACTAATATTTTATCACATATTACACAATAAAATATTTTACACGTAAATTAAAAAAAATTACCTTTTAATCAAATTTAATTAAAAAAAATTACTATTCAATTTTTTTTTTTAAATAATGATCATAGGACTAGAGCCCACATTTGTATCAAAATCCACGAAACCAAATCTTCACTGCATAGTAATCATGCTTCATGTACAGGTGGGGTTTTAGCACCAATGGGGGTAGGTAAATTTTTTTACTTTTTTATTGAGGTGGGTCCCACGTTTTATTGAGGTGGGACCCACCTCATGTGAGATGGTGTAGGGTAGGGGATACATTTGGCTCAATTCACCGCATGAACACCCAAAGTTGGGACCCACCTCATATGTGAGGGTGTAGGGGATACATTTGGCTTAATTCACCGCAAAACACCCACTAGGCAAACGAGTCGGTCACCTAATGCCTCGTTTAGATGAAGTCCAAAATTTTAAGAAATTTCATTCTGAGTCAGATTTTTTGCCGATAATAATTAAAAAATAATTCTTATAAATTTAATTTGTCGACAAAAATTATGGGGCAAATAAATAGATAATATTAATAAATATCGAGGGCAAAAAGTCCGTAAGTAACAAAACAACATTAAAATGAATATCATAACATTAACATTAATGGAATTATTCGTCATTGATAATGAATAAAAACTTATCTCAGTAAATTTAGTTTACCTATATAATTTCTTTGTTAATTAAAATAAAAAATATTTAAAAAATATGAGAATACTACTTCGAAAAATATTTAGTTAAAATAATAAAAATAAAAATTATATAATATTAGAGAGAATTTGTTTATTAAAATTGAAAAATAATATTTCAATTAATTTAATTTAATCCGGAAAATTTCGTCTATAAATGAACAAAATTTCATTTCGATAAAGTGATAGTTGTAATATTATAGATTAAATACAAAAGAAATCCTAAGTAAGTAATAAAATATTAAAAAAATAAAGAGAAAGTGAAGAATAATTAAGTCCTTGCTTAATTAAGATTTTTTTAGTGCATATGTGATTAAAAATTATAAAAAAAAATAAAGTTAGGAAAAATGTGAAAATAATTTTTTAATTGTAAATTGCGTTGTTTAAAATGAGCGTGGAAGAGAAGTGATTTTTAAATAATCAAAATTAAACAAGAGCAAATCATCCTTCATTAATGATTGTCGACAAAATCATGAACAATGTTATCGATAATCTTTGACAAGTGAGCAGCAGTGATCATTGATAATATTGTCGTCGATAATTTTTTTCAAATCATCGACATATATTGATTTACTCAAATACTGACAGTGATTTTGTCGGTGTTCATTTTTTATTAATTTTTGAAAAAACCCCTTTAAAAAATTTGTCTAATATATACACAAAGATCTAATTGTTATAATCTATTTTGAGTCTTTTCCTTTTTCTCTCTTCTGAGTGCATATACCTTGTGGAGTATTTATAGAAGTCAAATTTCGAAGTTGTGAAATTCAAAATGAAGTAGAAGTCCCAAAATTTGAATAAAATCAGGAAACTGCGTAAAATTACGCTAGGGGCGTCGCGACGCCCAAGCTGGGCACCGCGGTGCCCGACAGATTTTTCCCCAACAGAGGACCCAGCGTCGGGGCTGCTGCCCTATTTCTCTTCTTGGTGTTGTGGCACTCATCTCTCGGGTTTGATGTTCCAAAACATGCTTTTAGCCATCCAAGAGTCCTCCTTCAAGTTAAACTCCTAATTATCATTGAAATTTGATTTTCACAACTTAGGACTCTACAAACCCAAATACCTTAGACTTCCTCCAATCAACCAAATACCAAATCAAATGGGATCCAATCAACCGAGACTTCTAAACCAAGATTAAACAAGCTTTCTCACACAACAAACTTCTAAATCACATAGATTTTTTGTCACAAAACCTAACAAACTCCACCTTGACACAAATATCATAACAAGAAATTAAATCTTCACTCTTCAAGTCATTCTCCAACTCTTCCACCATGTCCCAACCGGACACCCCATGCACATGTCGGGCACTCCATGCCGCTTCCGGGTATACTAAGCAAATGTGAACTACATCCAAGCTCTGCATACCAACAAAACTACCATGCGCGCCATTCTTGCTTGAATTATTAGGTTCACTTCCAACTCTAGCCGAGTCAATAAACTTGCTTGAACCACCACAAGAAACCCCAGCTCCACTTGAGTTGTCAAACCTGCTCAAATCACCATGAACAACATGATCAACAAGATCACAACCAGCTCCACTGAGCTACTAGAAGATTTCCCAATAGTATTGTCCAAATCACCACGAACAACCCGATCACAACCAACGCTACTCAAGTTACCGCTTACTAAACCGTAAGCTGCAGATGCTTCCTTCGTGATCGTTGAACCTTCCAACACATATAACTGGGACTTTCTCCGCCCACTAAACACACCGCGACACCCTTGTTGACTTTTAGAACTCCACCTCTATCGGTATACCTATACCCTTTTGAATCAAGAGCACTCAAAGATATAAGATTTTTGTTTATACATGGAATATGTCGAACCTGGCCAAGTGTTCTAACTATCCCATTCAACATCTCGATTTTGACATTACCAATATCATCTATTCTACAAGGCTCATTGCTTCTCGTAATCACGGAACCCCTTGTAACTGTTTCATATGAAGAAATAAATAGCGATTTGAACACATAAGAAAAGTGCAAGCTGAATCTGAAATCCAATCCTCGTCAGGTTTGGAGTCACCTCCAGTAATCACCAACAAATCTACATCACCGTTATCTTATGTAAGATTAACATTATCGAAATTCTTTGATTGTTCATCTTCATCTGTAGTAGCAAATCTCTTCAACCAAACATAGCAATCCCTCTTCATGTGCCCCTTGTTGTTGCAATACCAACCGACTATACCATTGTTGCTATCCTTAACGTTGTCCCTTCCAGACTACCCAACTTCCTCTCACGAACAATAAGACCCTCTCCATGAGCCTCAGTANAAAGTGCATCATATACTTCGTCAATTATAAGAGTATCCCGACAATAGAGAATGATATCTCTAAAAGTCACATATGAAGGCGGCAACGAGCATAATAATATCAGACATAAATCTTCTTCATCTCAACCTCCATCGTTTCCAAATCAGTGACAATTTCCTTGAACACCAATAAATGACCTTCCAAAAATCCACATTCCGTCAAGCGATGAGAATAAAAACGCTGCTTTAAGTGTAACTTACTTGTCAAGCTTTTTGTCATACAAAACTGCTCCAACTTCAACCACAATGCAGCGGCACTTTTCTCCTTTACCACATCATGAAGAATTTAATTACAAATATGAATATGTATCTGAGATAGGGCTTTTCGATCCTTCCGTTGTTTCTCCTCCGCAGAAACGTAGTTCTAGACATTCTATCAATCCCCAATAAAACATCATCAAGATCCAATTGAGCAATAACCACTCGCATCTTGATTTGCCACAATTAAAATCTATTGTTGCATTTCAAAAACGGAATTTCAAATTTCAAAGTTGTCATCCCCGAACAATAGACCTTGTTCCAACCATGCTTTAATAATTAATTTGGACCTCCCAAGAAATCGCAAAAAAAAAAAACCCCTTGACTCTGATACAACTTGTTATGAACTAACCTCGATATGAAGAACGTTTTGATATCACCTGTTGAGAAACTGGCCAAATAATTAAAGACAAAAAATATGGACAATATGAAATTTAATGGATCACACAACAATCAAAAAATTTGTGGAAGATGAGAATTTATTATACCAAGAAACAATCAATTGCCTTACAAGATTTTGATCATCTCAATCTAATTTAAACAATTTTCTATTGTTTCTAATGTATACACAATATCTAATTGTTATAATCTCTCATGAGTCTTTTCATTTTTCTTTCTTTTAAGTGCATATACATTGTGGAGTATTTATAGAAGCCAAATCTTGAAGTTGTGAAGTCCAAGATGAAGTCGAAGTCCTAAAGTCCGAATAAATTCATGAAACCGCGTAAAATTATGCTACGGGGCGCTGCGGTGCCTGGCAGATTTTCCCCCAGCAAAGGACTCGGCACCTAGGTTGCTGCCCGTTTTCTCTGCTTGGCGCTGCGATGCCCTCTTTGGCGTTGTGGCGCCAATCTCTTGAGTTTGATGTTTCAAAACATAGTTTTAGCCATCCAAGAGTCATCTTTCAAGTCAAACTCCTAATTATCATTGAAATTTGATTTTCACAACTTAGAACTCTACAAACCCAAATACCTTAAGAGTCCGTTTGATAAAAATGTGGAAAATGGGTGGAAAGAAAATATTTTATAGGGAAAAGATTTTCCTAAAAATTGTTTTGTTGGGAATTGTAATTAATTGTATTTGATTAATATAATTTTCCATGGAAAATATCGAAAGTTTAGTGTCCGTTTGACTTCATTTTTTATGGAAATTGTCCATTAAAGTGATAATATTTTCTACCATTGGGTCTAAAATTTGTTCCAATTGCTAAAAAAAATTTGAAAAAAAAAATCACACCGAACATCATTCATTTGACTTTGTTTTGCATGGAAATTGTCAATAAAAGTGAAACGTTTTTTTTTACTATCGTGTCTAGAATTTTTTCCAATTGTAAAAATAAAAAAAAAAAATAAAAAAATGAAAAGTTGGAAAATATTAAAATATTTTCCCACCAAAACATCAATAATTTATTTTCATCAAAAAGATGGAAATTTTGAAAAGTTGGAAAATATTTTTCCGGAAAAATTTTGCTTATCAAACATACAAAAGTTGAAAATTGTGGTCTATCAAACAGACCCTAAACTTCCTCCAATCAACCAAATATCAAATCATATGGGATCCAATCAACCAAGACTTTGACACCAAGATTAAACCAGCTTCTCCATGCAACAAGCTTCTAAATCATATAGAATTTTTGACACAAAAAGGCCCTCGAATTGTTTGTGCCGCTACTCGTGAAACGCTAAATTATAATAATATTATTCGAGTTTATAATTATGACTATATAAAATTTTAAATTTTTTTTCAATAGTTTTGAGCCTGGTTTTTTCTACGAAAGCACACGATCCTTTCACATCATTAAATTGCCATAACAAATAGTACGTGAACACTTTGTGAAGATACACGTGGTGGTTTGTGCAAACTCGTCGATAAATAAAGATAGAAATGAAGATGCAAGTGACTGCCATAAAAGAAATTATGAAGAACACACGACCAAACTCTGTTACTGACTTACTGATCATGCATAAATGAACACCGTTGTGGGTAATTATATCTGAATTACCGACAAATATTGATTATGTCAATTGCTATTAGTGATTTAATGGTGTCCATTTATTCCAATAAATTTTTCTTTTTTTTTTTTCTTTCTTTTTGATTATTTTTTAAAAGGTCCACCTAAAGATTTTGCCTAAGATGCCAGATTGTATGGGTGGCTCCTCGTGAAACACAAACTTTATCATAAAAATTACTCAATTTGTCCCAATTATATAGACTTGTTTCATTTTTCACACGAATAAAGAAAATTTCTTTTTGACAAAATCTTCTTAATTTACCCATATTTAATTTTCAGTATGTAAAATTAAATTATTGTTAGAATTAATAAAGAATTTGAAGAAGAAAAAGAAGAAGAAATGAGAGTCGTTCCATGTTTTCAAGAAGTGAGAAATGTGTGTATTTAGATGATTTCAAGAAGTTGGTACATTAAGTAGAGAAAAATTAATAAGGGTATACTGTTAAATGAACACAACAAAATATTTTATGGTGTGTTTGAGCCACATTATTTTGGAAGAATGTATTCTGGAATAGTAGATTGATTGATAAAATGTAGTTGAAAAAGAAGGAAACTTTATTGATGTGATGGAAAATATTATTTTATTGAAAAATGTGTGGTTGAAAATGAGTAGAAGAATGAGAATGAAAAAAATAATGTATACCAAACAGGAGATTACATTCGGAAACATACCTATATATTTGGGGGTAAGAGAAAAATGAAACTCAGGATATATAATTGGGGACAGATTGAGTATTTAATTTAATTTTTGTTACATGAAATTCAAACCCTTTTCAATATTTTGAACCTAATTTTTATGAAAGTACATTATCCTCTTACATCATTAAATTTCCATTACTCAATAGTTGAAATTTTACTAAATCATCGTGACTTCTTAATCATGTATGTGGACACTTTCGTGAAGATCACAGGGTGATAAATAAAGACAAATTAATATTCAATGCTAACCGGATGAAACAAATTATGAAGAACATATGATCAAATTCTGCCACACATTTCCAGATACATGGTTTATAGCGTATGAATTTGGAACTCAACATCTGTGGATGGATCACTTTGGCCAACATTAGGACTTCCACGGCTGTGAATTCGGGACTGGATAGTGAAGTGCACTTAGAAAAGCAAAAACATAGGCATACATATTAGGAACGTCTCTCGTTAATTTCAATGGCCACAACGATCAACGATTAAAGCACAGTTAATGATTACTGATGACTTTATGGACGGTATTATTATTGATGATCGCTAAAAAGTGAGTCGGTGATGGCTAATGTATTGTTATCACAAATTTTATTTGAACTATGGTCAAATTTTGATTTTTGTCGATGTCATCAGTGATTTTGTCGGCGATCTTTTCTTCCATTTAAATTCTTTTTATGATTATTCCTAGCAAGACCCTTTAAAATTTTACCTAAAACCCTTGAGTTGTTTGAACCTCCTCTAATACAACATTAAATTACCATATAATGTTGTTTGATTTCATTATGATCACATGAAATTCAAAACTTTTCAATAATTTTGAACCTAATTTTATAGAAGTACATTACCCCTCTTATAACATTTTTAACGTTATAAAATAGATAACGAGTTTGACTCTACAAATTTAGATGTCAAACTCATTATTTATTCTTACTTTATAATAATTGTATTTAATATGTTATATATTTTAATACCCTACTTTTAAAATTATTTAAATTGACTGATTGTTAAGATAAAAAAAATTGAATAAATTATGAGGAGAAATCAATAAATATTTATTAAAAAAAAGAAGAAAAAATAAAGAGTCAAAATATAAAGTATTGTTGAAGTGTATAAAAAAAAAATTTACTTTTTAAATTTAAAGATGTTCTCGCTATTGTACGTGACATACTCTTTATAAATAATCTCTTGAATTGCTCTTACATCATTAAATTGTTATAATGTCACAAGTTAGTAATATGTGTGGGCATTGAGCATTCATAGTCAAGATTACCTTATAGTATATGAGTTGGGTACATGAGACGAGATAGACCCATCAACGTAAATTTGGCAAATTAAGAACGTTTTATAACTTGATTAACTATTCATAATTAATTGTTTCTCATAAGTTTTTATTGACTCATTCATATTGCAGCGTCGTAAGCTTTTTTTGTTGCTAAAATATTTGTTTTTAAGTTTGATTGACTAACGCATAAAATGTCTACAAAATTCGTTATATGTTCAGGGAAAACTCATCATTTCACTCATCAAATTAAAGATTATAGGCATGTTCGGTACAGTTTAAAATTCAATTAAAATTGAAAATATAGCCGTTATTGAGTCTCACTCGTCTAATAAAAGTCAATAATAACGGCTAATTTTTCAATTTTAATTTGATTTTAATCTATACCGAACACGTCCTATGTAGAACACACAGATCGAAGTTCCCTTCAATTGGAAGGGGACGTAGTTTAGGATTCACGTGCATTGTATTTGATTTTGAGGGCTAAAGTTTGGAACTCGGGTGATAGATGATTTCATCTAGGTGACGATTTCATTAACGATGTATTTGTAGTGATGTATATTGGCGTTTCAAACTTCAATAGTCAAGTTTTTACTTTTCCTAGTTATCTAAATTTTAGTTACTAGGGGAAATATAGACACATTTATTTGTCAACTCTTTTCACAAAAATCAAAGGTCAACTCTTCCATAACTATACTTATGACTTTATTATAATTCCTTTTGTTCACTTTTATTAATTTTTATTTGATTTTCTTCATAAATAGCGTGTAGCTGAATAATAGGTTTATTCAACTAAAATTAATGATACGAGTGTGGTCAACCTACGGCTCTTTTATGGACTCGGTCTAATAAAGTAGAATCTTGAAAAAACTTGGCCTTTTTGACCAAATAAATAATATATTGGGCCAAAAAAAAGAATTAATTAAAATAAAAGAGTAAATTACCATAATGTTGTTTGATTTCACTATGATCACATGAAATTCAAAACTTTTCAATAATTTTGAACCTAATTTTATAGAAGTACATTACCCCTCTCATAACATTTTTAACGTTATAAAATAGATAACGAGTTTGACTCTGCAAATTTAGATGTCAAACTCATTCTTTATTCTTACTTTATAATAGTTGTATTTAATATGTTACATATTTTAATACCCTACTTTTAAAATTATTTAAATAATATTTAAATTGACTGATTGTTAAGCTAAAAAAAAAAATTGAATAAAATATGAGGAGAAATCAATAAATATTTATTAAAAAAAGAAGAAAAAATAAGGAGTAAAAAATTTTACTTTCTAAATTTAAAGATGTTCTCGCTATTGTACGTTAGATACTCTTTATAAATAGTCTCTTGAATTGCTCTTACATCATTAAATTGTTATAATGTCACAAGTTAGTAATATGTGTGGGCATTGAGCATTCATAGTCAAGATTACCTTATAGTATATGAGTTGGATACATGAGATGAGATAGACCCATCAACGTAAATTTGGCAAATTAAGAACGTTTTATAACTTGATTAACTATTCATAATTAATTGTTTCTCATAAGTTTTTATTGACTCATTCATATTGTAGCGTCGTAAGCTTTTTTTGTTGCTAAAATATTTGTTTTTTAAGTTTGATTGACTAATGCATAAAATGTCTACAAAATTCATTATATGTCCAACGAAAACTCATCATTTCACTCATCAAATTAAAGATTATGTAGAACACTCAGATCGAAGTTCCCTTCAATTGGAAGGAGACGTGGTTTAGGATTCACGTGCATTGTATTTGATTTTGAGGGCTAAAGTTTGGAACTCGGATGATAGATGATTTCATCTAGGTGACGATTTCATTAACGATGTATATTGGCGTTTCTAACTTCAATAGTCAAATTTGTACTTTTCCTTGTTATCTAAATTTTAGTTACTAGGGGAAATATAGACGCATATATTTGAACTCTTTTCACAAAAATCAAAGGTCAACTCTTCCATAACTATACTTTGACTTTATTATAATTCCTTTTGTT
>CAIGRO010146499.1:0-10412 GCA_903798355.1 Fraxinus baroniana | reverse complement strand
GGGCGACTGCCCCCACTGGGCCCTTCATGGGTCCGCCTCTGCCAACCTTGATTGACCTTAAATGTTGATTCACAATGAAGACAAAATATGCCGAATATAATTAACTTCATATTTAACAATATTTACTTGAACTAGTGTGATACATGTACATCACAATTTGTAGATTTGTTTACCAACACATGCTATGTCGAAATTTTATTGAGTCAAAATCTTATCAATTAAATTAAAAAAAAATGCATACTTTCTTTTTAACACATCATCGATCTATAAAATATTATGTAATTACTTTCAACACTTGCTTAGATAAAAAAATTATATCATAATCAATAGTTATCAAAAGTCAAATACACAAAAATAAAATAAAATAAAATAAAAATCAGGAACTAGTCCTTTGTTATGCTACATGCACAACATTGATTGACAACATTATATTTAACATCATCATATTTATTCATTTTAAAAAATTATTTTCTACATCACATGTTAGAATTTTGACAGTACATGGTTGTCAACCATTGTTGTCAACTAATATTGTACACATATCTTTATTTGTGCTAGAATATAGAGAGTTGGTTGTAAGAAACATTGTACAAATATTACAATGCTTGTCCACTCTAAAGTCTTGGAGTTGGAAATGCTAAATAAATAAATTTATTAGGTCAAATAATGGCCCCATGTTTCACTCATATAATCTACTGATTATTATAAAGAATTTTGCTATTTGTTCAGAACCACGTGAACTCTGAACGAACAACACAAATGCTCAGCCAATAGAGGGAGCCACATTCGCCCCTAGGGGAGACGGGCCTGTCTCTCTAGCAAAACTCACGAATATAGACGTTGAAATTTGATTTATGTAACATGTACACATGGTACAATTTTCAATGGTAAACTTTTGGCTTTAATTTCGTATGTAAGACTTGCTGACCATTTCAGCACAACCTTTTCAACTCTTTATCTGAATAAATTGCCGCGCCATCAATTTCTGTCCAATCACACTATTTATTTTGGATCTTGGCTATGTATGATTAAATAATGGCGGCATATGTATTGATTGAACTTTTCTATTTTGAGTGACGTTGATTAAATCTATTATATATTTGTGAAAGTTACGTCTATATTGTCAATATGTTTAAACTTTTAAATTGATAAATACACAAAATTATGTATTATTTTTTAACTCTTACATATAAGTTGAATTCGCTATTCATCGAAACTTAAAAACTTGTATCAATTCTTATATGGATGATAGTAAGATATAAATTTAAAATATTTTATAATATAATCTATAATATTAAAATTAAAATAATTATTTTTATTCAAATATAGCATGTTGCTCGGCACAACGTTAGGGGGAATAAATCTCAAATATTTATCCTTGTTTCAAGCTTAATAGTAAAGTTTCGGACTGTATTTAGAGTAGTGTAGCAGAACGTTTCGTTTCACGCTTAAACTTTATTTTTTTCAAATTCTTAAACGGTTAAATTTTTTCTTCCTCTCTTTTGTCTCCCCTAAGCGCGCTTCATTAGTTTTTTTCCCCTTTTTTCAAAGTCTTTTATTTGACTTTAGATTATTATTTTTTTTTAAAAAAAACTTTTCATTTGACTTTAATTTCAAGTTTTAAAAAGATTTTATCTGTACAAAAAGTTAAAAATGACTTTACTAAATAGTTAAATAAGATTTAATCTATGGTGTTATCTAAATTATGTAATTATATTTTGAGATTCGTTATTTTATTGAAAACTCCAAATGCATGTATGAAGTTCTTATAAATTCATTAATTATGACTTGTCTAGTTGGAAATTGAAACTATGAAAAATATTTTAATTTCGCATTTCGAAAATTTGAAAATTTTACAATTGACTAATGAAATGAATTATTAATTAGATATATTATTTCATAATTTTAGATGTTTGATATGTATTATTTTAATTATTAAATAATTTTTAAAATGATTAAAAATTAAAAATAAAAAAAACGTTTTTTTACGCCTAAGTCTCGCTTAAATTCGCTTAAGCTCGTAAAATTTGAAATTTCGCCTTTATGCCTAACTACATTTTATGCTTTTTAGAACACCGATTTAGATGCTTATTACTCATCAAGTATCAAGGAGGGAGAAATAAAGTGCTTGAAACTTGCAAACATATCAGAGTCTCCAATGGAGCTTTAGTTGAAGATTGTCACTACTTGCTTCAATGGTTCAACATAGAGATCTTGCTTATTTTAAGACACAAATAGTTGTGTAGACCCTGAGAAATGCATGATGATAATATGATGGTGTTGAAAAGTTCAATTGTCTGGATTAATCCGTTACGTCTAGTGAACATGACTAGGGTCACATTTGTTAAGGTCCATTAGTTGATTTTTTTGTACTTTGTTTTGTTTTGCACAAAAAAAACAAAAAAAAAAGGAAGTTGCGTAAGAAAATTAGGGATGGGCTTCCAAATCTTTGAATTATTGTGGTTTTGGATCTCAACCTTCAAAGTTGAGGTCCTACATCTACAACCTATTTAAATACGTGTATTTAGATTATGAAACAAAATGTCAATATGGATGTTAAAATTGTACAAATTTTTCTATACCTTAAAATTTGAGGTAAAAACTGCAAAAATCACTAAACATCCAGTTTTAAGTCGAGTGAGATTTCCTCCAAGAAATTTTAAGGGGCGTGCTTCGCAATTTATCACTTCTCCAGTAAGTTTTTAAAATAAAATAAAATAAAATATCTTAAATTAAGAAGTTGAAGATGAATATTAAGATTAATCTTTCAAATGAATGAAATTAAGGGAGAATAATGTAGGATGACCAAAAGTCAAATTCAGCAACAAAACTTGGAAAAAAAGGGAAGACAAGGTAAGGTATGCAGTTATCAATTTGGCAAGCTATCGTGGATAATGATCTTCATATTTTTCTGTCTTATTTGGTTTAAGAAATAGACTTGTTGTGACTCCTCTTCGCAATAATAAAAGATTATCAATTGACTTCCCTTATATCCTTTATATAATTACTTGAAGAATTTGATTTTTGAGATTGGTAATATATTTCTTCCATTGTTGCAAAGTTTCTTGAAATTTGATTCAGATCAATAATCAGATGTCAACGTTTAATAATCTTGCATGTGCTGCGTTAATCACACGTTTAATTACAAGTTGATTGTATTTTAATTAATTAGTCTATTAGTTGTGTCAGAATTGGATTGTGTTCCAAACTTTTATTGAGTATTTGATTGAAAATAATATTGAAGGAGATCACACTTTGGAGAATGAAGGCGTGAATGATGACACAAGATAAAATTCTGTTAATAGAGCAAAAGGGGAGCACTTTCTGTTAGCATAGTGAATTATTCTAAGGAAATCATCTTCTTCATCACCTCTGTTGAGCACTGCAGCACTGCTTTATTGTTTCTTTCATTTTAGTTTGATATTTTACATGGTATCAGAGCTTGGCTATGGCTGATGTTTATAGCACTACAATAGACTCGACAAATCCAAATCCAAATCCAAATCAAAATGACAATCAAAATGCCAACACAAACCCAACAACGAACAACCATCCTAATCCAAATCCTAATGATCCCTGCAGCTCTTATTACATTGGTGGAAATGATAGTTCTTGGACGATTCTGGTTACTCACATACTTGACAGCACCAACTATTATGCTTGAGCAAAACTAGGATGCTGTGAGTTTATATTTTTCAAAATATAAGACTCTTCCTAATGAATTAATGAACTATGAATCGATTCCTAATTGTACTTGTGGAGGACTGAAATCTGCTGTTGAAAATCAACAAAGGGATTGGGTAACGAAGTTTTTAATGGGTTTAAATGATTCATACAAAGCACTCAATGCTCATGAGTTTATATGTTGAAAAATAAATTAGCTGCCACTGCTGCACCAGAAAAGCTGTGTTGAAACACCACAGCAAAACGTAGTTGAAAGGAAACACCAGCACATCCTCAATGTTGCAAGGGCTTTGAAGATTTAAAGTTCCATTCCAATGAAATACTGGAGTGATTGCATCCTTACTGCAGTGTATCTTATAAACAGGATTCCTTTGCCATTGTTAAACAACAAAACACCATTTGAAAACCTTTTCAAACACATACCAGATTATGCACACCTTGAGGTTTTTGGATGTCTTAACTTTGCCTCAACCTTGAATAATCATAGAGGGAAGTTTGAACCAAGAGCCAAAAGGTGCATATTCTTGGGCTACCCCTTTTGGAATAAAAGGATATAAACTCCTCGACCTTGAAACCAAGAAAGTGTTTATTTCAAGGAATGTTGTGTTCTATGAAGAAATATCTCCTTACAAAAGTAGCAGTGCATATGAGGGAACGAAACCAGTGCAATCTGATCCTATCAACACAGAACATCTTGCCTACATCCTTCCTACAACTATTTTTAACGAAATGGAGGCAATGAATTCAAAAACCAACCATGCTAACACCACTTCAATTCATGAGACAGATAACCATTCCAAAGGATTACCCTTGCCATAACCTCAAGAGCAAAAATTAGAATTATCTCACAACATCATAAATGACCATCCTTTAGCTCGTAGATCTTCAAGAACCAGGAGAACTACTGTAAATTTGGAAGTGATCAATTGTTCAATTAGTTATTGATCCAAATGATCAATTGTAACTCCTTAGTATTGATTATAGTGAATTCTTCGTCTCTACTCATTGTTTTATCGAATTTGGGTTTTCATTGTAATTCATTATTTCACATTAGTCATATTATTCTCGTATTTATTATTTGGCTCGATTCTCAACAAGTGGTACAGAGTGATTTTTGTATTTTGTTTGTTTACAAGAAGTGCGATTAGAGAATAAAAAAATATATTTAGTTGACCTCTTTACACTAGGATTTTGGTACGAGTAATCTGTTGGGTTTTTAGTGTTGACGATTCTGTAGACAAAACGACTTATTTGTAACATGTTGTAAAAGTTAAGGACCTAGGGTGCAATTTTTATAAGTTGGGTTATGAGGTCTAGGGTTCGAGCAAAAAAGAGGAGAAACATGACGTCGCATTTTCGCTAGCCTATCGTCTGGATATTGCTCGAGCGACAAAAATAGAATCTCCGTCGCTCGCCTGTCGCCCAGCTCTCGCTCAAGAGAGAAGCCGTCGCTGAGTTTGGACTTGAGTGACAGGTTTATACTGAAAGCCCTAATTTGCATTTTTAAACTAATTTTTCCAGCCCATTCAACTTATATTTACCCTCACCTATAAATACCCAAACCTTTGCACGAATTGTTAAGGTGGTTGATCATTATTCTTTACCTCATATCATTCTTTAGAGATCCAAGAACTCATTCCTCCTTTGTGATTTATTCTTATTATTCTTGGGATCATTCAACCACACTTTGAAAAAACATCAAATTAAAGAATTCAAAACACCTACTTCCTAAACATCCTTAGGAATGTATTTTCTCAGATGGACTTTAGATGTTTCTAGAGGTTGGACTACAAGCGCAGGAAGAACATGAATAGGTGATTCGTGAGTATCCACTTGAAAAAAACGTGTATAGAAGATCGTGAGACTGAGACATCAGATTTTGAAAGCTACATGAGGTAGATCGAGAGATCTAGCAAGTTGGCTAGATCATCAGTTTGGAACGAGCAGTAGATCTTGAAGTTGCAAGATTTACAATAGCTAGTGAAACTAGTTTGGAATTGAACTGTAACACAAATTGTCTATAGTTGAGGTAACGGCTTGGTCCCGAAGTTTTTACCCAGTAGGGTTTCTCCGTCATCATATTGATGTTCATTATTTATTGTTTTTCATATTACAAACTGTGGTATTCAAACATAGGATAATTGAATTGTATGCTTAATTATCTAGAAACTATTAAAAAGTGATTTGTTGTTTATAATAAAATAATTTCATATGTAAGGTCAAATTTAGTTAGTAAACTTCGTAATTTTCATAATCAATAATCAGTTTTTAGATTTTGGAGCTTAATTACATTCTAATTAATCAAGTTTCAAGGCTTATATCAATTAATTAATCATATATCATTATAACATTTTAGAGTCGTTGCCTTCTAAACCATATTTAGGAGTCAGTCCCTCCAATTCCACAATATGTGTACTTGTTTGATTTTGATTCATTGAAAAGTATTTTTCTTTAAATCATAGTTAAAAAGTAAGAAAAACTTATGAGAAAATGTGAAAAATAATTTTATTGGAGAATATATAATTAAAAATGAGTGTCTAAGAGAACTGATTCTCAAATATGCAAAATCGAAAAAGTAATATATTTAGTTCTTGTTTGTTTCACATTCTTTAAAAACTCTTTTATTTTACATAATTATTTTCAATTACACATTCACAAAATAAAATATTCTACATGTAAACTCTAATTTTTTTCTTATTTTTTAACCATACATTATTTTAAAAAAAATCACTATTTTTTTTTTTCAAAAAAGGCCACCAAACAGGGGCTAACTTTGAGAAAGATTAAAATTTAAAATGCATTTGCTCTTATATAACAACTAGTGGAATGTTGTAATGTGTAATCAGATGAATAATTTGAAGACTTGTTGATTGTTATGGGAAACCTTAAATATTAATTTTCTGAAAGAATAATTAATTTCTTAAAAATTTACTCTTTGAATTAGAATATTTTCAGATGCGCACTATTACTGTAATTTATAAAGATCAAATCCATGGTCAGCAAAAGAAATCTCAGTAAAACCCTAGTGTGGTCAAAGCTGAATAGGCAAGATGACAACCGGAGGAGCCGGTATTTGGACTTGTCACAGGAACACGAAGCCCTAGATTCTTTGTTTTCGCGGACATGTTTGACCAGTAATCGGTCTTACCATGTGACTTACGCTACGTAGAAATTTCGATTATTTTCATTTTTATCTGTTCTCTCCAAAAAATAGTTGTATACGTAAATCTAAAAAAATTATCGATTTTTAATCATACATTCTTCAAAAAATTATCTCTCACGTAAAAATGAGGCTCAAACATAAAGTATATTTTTCTCAAATATATATTAGCCTATATTGACGGTCGTGGGGACATAGTATTGCACTATCCCCACCCCACCCCACCCCAACCCATCCCGTCCCATCCCATCCCATCCACTCGCCCCCTATGTGCTTGTTTGAGTTCCATTTTTTTAAAATACATTTTCAAATAGTATTTTATTGAAGAATATGTTGTTAAAAAATAAGGAAACGTTTTAGGTTTGTTAACATATCACAAAGAAAACAAATATTCCTAGAGAGAGAGAGAAAGAGAAAGAGAAAGAAAGAGAGTATAACTTTTATGGAGTCTACTATGAGAAAGTTAGTTAATGGAGGTGAAGTCAATGAAGAAAATAAAGCAGAAACAAGTTCTAAAGATAAAGGATGTGAAGAAGATGTTGTTCTTCAGGTAGGTATATCTTTCTTTTCATCTATGATATGCAGGTCTATGATAATTCGGGTTCAAAAGAATTTTAGAGAGAAGTAAATAATATTTCATAGTAAATTTTCACTTAAAGTATGTGAAATTTGATTTAAGATTATTAGTTGATGCGATACATGCACACATTCAAAGAAGAACAGTTGAGTTTTGAGATCTTAGGGAAGAAAATTGGCTTGAATTTTCATTCTGTGCATAGAATAAGTGAGAAAGATAAATAAGATACATATTCCTTCAAATATTTATGGCTACTTGCTTCTGATTATTGAATACCCACAGCCTAACTTTGTTATTTTTTGTCAGGTGGGAAATGGTAAAGGGGACCATGGATATGACAGCTTGAAGCCATCTTTTGATCAGAGGAATTTATCAAAGCAAGTAAGTGAGAAAAAAAAATATAAGAGTCTGTTTGGTAACAATTAAAATTCAATAAAAATTGAAAATATGATCGTTATTGGGTCACACCCGTCTAATAAAAGTCAACAATAACGGCTAGTTTTTCAATTTTAATCCGATTTTAATATCTACCAAACAGGCTCTAAATATAATTTGCGCTAGATATTGATTAATTCATTTATTGATTTATTGTCTATTTTTCTTGCATTCTCATCATTTCTTGATGATAATTGGAGATAAAAAGCGGCGAATATATTATCTAAATATACCAATAATTGATTTACAGGCTGTAGGATGACGTAAATATATACACTGAAAAAAAAATTACACGAATAATAACTTGAGAGAACGTTGTTTCAAAATTTGAGTTTAAAAGTCATATTCATAAGTAAATTGCTATAAAGTAGCTTTGCAGCCCTTCTACACCATTGACCTTTATTTAACTAGCAAGCCAGATTAAATAGTGTTTTCAAACATCATATGCAACTTGTTACTACTTAAAGACCTTGAAAGTCCAAATTTATAGCAACCGAGTAAATAGTTTTTAATCTGAACAGATCATTCCATTGATACTATTTCTTTAATAATGTAATGTGAATAAAATCTTTGTGAAACCCTTCAATCCTAGTTATATTTATCAAATAAAAAATTTTGAGTTTCTAACAAGAAACACTTTGACAGGGACCCATTCTAACTAAGATTGAGATATCATCAGCTGAAATTACTGACTCAATGGCATCTTCTTCTGCCAAAAAGGAACAGGTTAGCTCTTTATCTTTCTATTTTGAAAGTATATATAGAAATAATGTCTCGAATTTGAAGGGAAATTATGAAGAAAAAATCTTGTTTCTCTATGAGAGAGATTTGAAAATGAATATTACATGAACTTGAAATGATATTGTGTGGATTAATTGCAGGATGATCATCAACTTGAATTGGCAAAAGTCGAGATCGGTGAAGTAAGTAAAGAAAATCAAAGGCTAAGGATGTGTTTAGATCGAATGCTAAAGGATTATAGGACCCTTCAAATGCAATACCAAGATGCAGTTCAACAAGAAGCTGCTAAAAAGTCAACAAGTCCAGTTCAAGATACAGAAGAAGAATCTGCAGAACTTATCTCCCTCAGCCTGGGAATGAGTTCAAGCGATCACTTTGCAAAAAAAGATGGGTTCTCTAAAATGCCAAAAAAAGAAAAAGTGGATGAAAAATTAAAGAAACAAGGAATCTTGGATCTAGGACTGGACTGCAAATTTAAAGTACCACAAGTCGAACCTCCGGTTGGTAGCCTGGAGACTAGCGTAGAAGAAATTAAGGAAGAAACTGCAGGAGAGAATTTTCCACCCCGTAGCATGTTGGAGAATATTGTTAGAAATGGTGATGGGGAACTCTCACAGCAGAACCCTGCTAAAAGAGCCAAGGTTTCAGTTAGAGTCAGATGTGACACCCCAACAGTGAGATTATTACATCTGTATTAATTATCTTGAAATTGGTTTAATTTTCTTGTTCAATTAAATATAAGCTGAATTATAATGTGCTATATTTTTGTTGTGATTGTATAGATGAATGATGGATGTCGATGGAGGAAATATGGACAGAAGATTGCAAAAGGAAACCCATGCCCTCGAGCATATTATCGTTGCACTGTTGCACCATCCTGCCCGGTTAGAAAGCAGGTATCATTATACTCCATAAAAATGTTTGATCCTCAGGTTAAACATGGTGGTATACTCGTCACACTTTATAAGTTAGACTGGCTTGTGCACCAAAAAAGTTAAAATCCCGTTAATTGTGATGTCCATCACTTATATTCGGTACATGATTGAACAAATAAACAAGATTACAGTCCATTCTAGCAAATAAGCTATTAGTCGTTACTAGAATGTGCATGCAAGTGTATGCTTTTCTCACTACTTTCTTGTTTTTGAACTTGGAAGTTGCAAAGATGTGCAGATGACATGTCCATCTTGATCTCTACATATGAAGGAACACATAACCATCCACTTTCTGTCTCTGCCACTGCCATGGCCTCCACCACTTCTGCAGCTGCCTCCATGCTAATGTCTGGCTCATCAACCTCAGGATCATCAGGTGCAACCTCATCATCTACTCTTACTACAAACTCTGTGAATCTCAATGGATTCAATTTCCATCTCTCTGACAACTCGACATCAAAGCCATTTTACCTACCAAATTCCTCGCTCTCGTCCTCCCCTTCCTATCCAACTATCACTCTTGATCTCACTTCAAACACAGCCTCGGCTCGACTAGGTAACTTTCCTCCAATATATTCTACGACAAATCTCAACTTCAGTTCTTTGGAATCAAATGCTTTACCAATCTCTTGGAGTAATGGGATTCTCAGTAATGGATATCCACCATACAACAAAAACCAAACTTTAAGCTTTGGATCACATCTACAAGAAACCCTATACCAATCTTTCTTGCAAAAGAATCTAAAACCTACACAACAGTCTCTTCCACCAGATGCTATTGCAGCTGCCACAAAAGCAATTACTTCAGACCCAAATTTCCAATCTGCATTAGCAGCTGCTCTTACGTCAATCATTGGCTCTGGTACTGCAGAGAATCAAA
>CAIGRO010146494.1:0-13165 GCA_903798355.1 Fraxinus baroniana | reverse complement strand
CTTGAAAAAATCTTTGTATGGCCTAAAGCAGGCCCCTAGGCAGTGGTATAAAAGGTTTGTCTCTTCTATACAAGGGTTAGATTTTAAGATATCTGATTATGATCCCTGTTTTTACTTTAAGAGAGATGGAGAATTTGAATCCTTTTATGTGCGCTTGTATGTTGATGATATGCTCATTGCTGGTCATAATTCTATTACTCTTAACACGATAAAAGAAAAGTTGAAATTTGAATTTGAAATGAAAGATTTTGGACCAGCTAAGAAAATATTGGGTATGGAAATTAAAAGGGATAGAATAANTGATCCCTGTTTTTACTTTAAGAGAGATGGAGAATTTGAATCCTTTTATGTGCGCTTGTATGTTGATGATATGCTCATTGCTGGTCATAATTCTATTACTCTTAACACGATAAAAGAAAAGTTGAAATTTGAATTTGAAATGAAAGATTTTGGACCAGCTAAGAAAATATTGGGTATGGAAATTAAAAGGGATAGAATAAATGGAAAGTTGTTTCTAACACAAATGTCTTATATTGAAAAGGTAGTTAAAAGATTTTCTCTTCATGATGCTAAGCCTGTTAGCCTGCCTTTGTCTGGTAGTATGAAACCATTTGTTGATCAATCACCTAAATCTAAAAATGAATTTAAAATAATGATGAATGTGCCATATTCTAATGTTGTTGGATCTGTAATGTATGTGATGGTATGCTCTAGACCTGATATTGCTTATGTTGTGGGTGTGCTAAGCATATTTATGAGTAATCCTGGTGAATTACATTGGCAATGCATAAAAAATTTGATTAAATATCTGAAAGGAACAAGTCATTTGGGTTTAATGTTCAAAATTGATAAAAATGGACTTAAACTAAAAGGATATGTAGACTCAGACTATACTAGAAATCCAGATAATATAAAGTCCACAACTGCATATTTTTATGTTATGAATGATACATGCATTAGCTGGAAATCACAATTACAAAAAGTAGTTGCAGTGTCTTCAACTGAGGCTGTAAATGAAGGTTTATAGCTGAAAGGTTTACTAGGTGAATTGGGACTTATAGAAAATCAGGTGGAGCTATGTTCTGATAATCAATGAGTAATATTTCTTAGTAAAAATCCAGTTTTTCATGATAGGCTAAAGCATATAGATGTTAAGTTTCATTTTATTAGGGATATAATTGACAAGGGTGATATCAAGTTGGTAAAAATACCAACTCAGGTAAATCTTTCAGATGCAGAAACCAAGGTAATACCTATAAACAAGTTCTAAGATTCCTTAAGATTATTGAATCTTGAAGAAAACTGATTTTTCTGTTTTTTTACATGTAATAAAGAGAAAATGAAGTTTTGGTCTAAGTTTAAATACACAAAGTACCGTCTCAAAATGCAGCAAAATGTGAAGATTGTTGAAAATGATTTGCTGATTTTTATGGAGGTCCAAATCTGGTTTTGTTTTCTCTGGCCCAAGTCTCTACTTTTTGCCCATATCCGGATCCACCTATAGAAGAATCTAGAAGAGTGAGATATATAGAACTTCAAGGGTTTCTTTGCAATATTAGAGAGACTTTTCACTTTAGTTGGTAGATTTTTCATTTCTCTCTCTAGTGTGTACGCAAAAGCTTTCTTCTTCCTTACGTTTTCTCTCTGTAAATTGAGCTCCAAATTCTTGTGTGAATTTTGTGAGATAAGAGAGTATATTGATGAACTCTTGTGTGAGTTCATGAGTGTTGTTGAAGTATTGAGAGATTTCCTGCTGTTTTTGTAGACACTTACTGTAACTAGTTTCTTGCCTATTTTTGGGCGATATCTAGTGGATTTGAGCTTATTCCTAACGGATGCTCAACGGGAATTAGGCGTTAGAAGTGGTCGTCGAACCTCGGGGCCTTTGGGTTGAAAAATCTTGTGTTGATTCTTGATTTTTGTTGATTTCTTTTCTTGTTTTTACTTGTAAATCGACACTACAAACTCGTTTGGGACCAACATATATCTAACATGATAACACAATACTTTTATCATTAGTCATAGTTTCAAGCATCCTAGCACTCCTAAGCATACAATTTGGTGAATTTATCGCATAGAAAAGCAAATGATGATACAATTAATGGAAATATAATCTTTCCTCGTCTCATCACCATATGAAGCATCGGGCACATTATTATGGTATATTTTACTCAGGCAAGAAGCAACTGCAACTTGTATAGCAACATGTGCATGCTTTAATGGTTCATCCTATATCAATATCACTATTAATGGAGAGAGATGTGAACATGGAAACAACAAGTGATTAGTCTACTCGTGAGAGTAAATTTTCAATTTGTTCATAAAGGCAGGAGGTCATTAAAAGATGAATGTGGAAGAAACGGTATTCTAATTTCATTAATTTTTCTCCTAACATTTTATAGGCACGCCACAACATTTTGGGGACTAACTTAAAGCCCGTTTGGCATAGCCTTTGCCTTTGCCTTTGCTTTCTGTAGAAAAACTTTTGGAGGAACCTACCTTAATTTTTGCTTGAAATCTATTTCTTAAAAGCACTTCCTCTACAAATTCTTCTAACTACCTGAAGTACTTTCGTAAAATTAGCCAACCGGATTCAAAAGCAGCTTTTGAATCTCGAAAGATCATTTTTTATTTTTCAAAAGTCATGCCAAAGCCAAACAAGCACTTATTCAAAATGATTTGTTACATTTTTTTTAAATAATAAAACTAAATTGCTTTTTGTCACACGAGTAAAAATCAAGAAAGATAAGATTTCACGGACCCTTTGCGGTATGAAAAGGAGTCTCCGTGAAGGCTACTTGAGATGACATCTCATTTATGACTAGAATACCTTTTTAGAAACTCTTTTTTTGTTCCTTCTTTTTTTCTTAAAGAGAAACATAGCAACTACCAACTTAAAAGTAGCAAAATTTTTGTTTGTTTCTTTTTTTATTTGTTATTAATTTTAAAATAAGATGTCAAGCACTTGTATGAAAATTAAGGTTCCAATGGAACAAAATTGATACCTGACCAAAAGTCAAACTGAAGTAGCAACCCAACGTCTGAATTATTAATAAGCATATGCAATCCACCCATGCTAGAATAAGATAAAAAGCATTCAAAAAAATCGAGGGTACAAGCTACTTAAAAGGTTCGACTAAGCTGAATATTGGAGAATTCATTTTACTACAAACCTTGTAGATATGAACAAAATACCTTTTTAGGGTTTTATGAGCACCGGCTAAGGCAGAGAGAGAATATTTTCTTTTCTTTTTTGGTAATAAAACTAAATTACAAAGAAAACCAAGAACGAAACGTAGAACAGTTTAGCATGAGTGATTAAAAGATAATTTTTTTAAAAAAAATATGTATAAATGACATGTAAGTATTATGCCTTAAGTCCAATCAACTTTGGACATAAATATTTTTAAGAGTTAATCCATTTGTACATAATGGATTACCCCCTCTCACATAATGCGCGGGACATGCGTTTATTTAAAAATTCCGACAATGTGGTCTCCATCCCCATTGTGAGTAGTAGGTAAAAGATTCGATAAAAAAACTCAGTACATGTAGCATGATCCTACTTTTAATATATATAATCGATGCATATTTATGGCAAGATCTATTATTTAATTGAATTAATATTCTAATAAATTGAATAATAGAATACGTAGATTCAAGTTTATATATAACCGATGCATATTTATGACAACATCTATTATTTAATCGAATTAATATTCTAATTAATTAAATAATAGAATCCGTACGTTTAAGTCTTGGTGATTTGTTAATCATAAGAAGTTGTGATTGTGAGATACAAATTACATATCACTGAATCTTAAATCATCCGTAGTCATATGTAATAACGATATACGGATATCATTATTACGGATAGACCATCACGTATTGCATTTCTTACTTGTGAAGTAAGTAGCTGATCTCACAAGTTAAAATGTGGTAACACTTGATTGAACACATGGATGTTTTGTTATATAACAAAATATTGGAGACCCGCTGGGAGATTCCACAAGGATAACTATTTGAGTGTCAGTAGTTAATATCTAACGTAATTCTTATTCTCTTTGTGGATCACCATTATAGGCCAAACAATTGGATTGCAGATCGTGATTATTTGAGTTCAAGAAATGCAAAGGAGCTTGTGGAATTCATCAAAGATATAATTCCTATCATAATTTCTATCTAAACACAAAGCAAATCCTTGGTGAAAATTGAAATTTGTTTTACTTTCTAATGCGCATGATTAAGGAAATTCTGAACAGTGGTATCAGAGCCTACTTTTATCATGTAACAATCAAAAGTTGATTATTGTTGTTTACTTTTTTCTAGCAATTGACAAAATTTGATTTTCACATTTTATAATATGTTTTTCAAATAAAAAAGGTCAAAAAATAGCGGAAGAGGCGGCGACACTACCGGCAATGGCACGACAACGCACCCCATAGGGAGAAGCAGCAGCGACTGTAGCTGCGGCTACAATGATGCTCGCCGTCGCTGCTGGAGATCGCTTATTGCAACAACGTCATGCGCTGCTACAATAGCCCGTGGTGCGTCGACTGTGTGACATCTATGGCCCACCACCGTTGCTCTATGGGCTGTGCCGGCGATTGAGAGAAAATGGTGTTTTCTAGGGTTTCAGTCGGGGCAAAATTTAGGAGAAGGGGGCCTTTTGTGCAATTTCTAAAGTTGCTAGCCCTTACCGCAATATTATAAAATGGATCATAATGCAATTTTAACATATGGGCCTGATTTTAATTTTTGAAATTTCTAAGGGTTGTCTACAAAATTTCAAATAAGGGTCAAATTGCAATTTTCAAGATAGTTTTGAATTTCATTTTAAAAAGTTTGACCTTAAAATCTCAAGTTTGGCCCATTTAAAATTGGATTTTAACTTAAATACTTTGACCATAAATTGATTTTTATTTTATTTAGGACGTTTATCCTAAATTAAAATGTTAATTCAATTAAATTATAGATGGACTCTAATCTAATATTTAATTAAAGCTTGATTTTAATTAAATTATCCACCATAATATATTCTTGAAATTAAAGTTGGACTCTAATTTAACATTTAATTGAAATTTGATTTTAATTAAATAAGTTCACCATAATATCTTAGAATTGGAGTTGGACTCTAATTTATTGTATTTAATTAAAACTTGATTTTAAATAAATTCAACCGCCTAAAGTTGTGAAATTACAGTTGGACTCTAATTTGATATTTAATTAGAACTTGATTTTAATTAAATTATCTTGCTTTAAAACTTTGAAATTAGAGTCGGGTTCTAATTTGGTATTTAATTAAATAAATCCGCCCTATAATTGTGAAATTAGAGTTGGACCCTAATTCAGTATTTAATTAAAATTTGATTTTTATTAAATAAGCACGCTAATTAAATTAATTGATTAATTAAATTAATTAATTATTTAATTGTTCCGATTCACTTGTCTAAATTAGTCTAGACGGCCTTAATTACTAGAAACTTGAAACATGTTTGCATATAATATTAGATATTATATAGGAAAACATTTATATGATGAATGTTTATTAGTAGATGATTATAGACTAAATCATGTGGATGTGTTGAATGGTTAGTTCTATTCTTGTTGTTTTATGGGCTTGCAAGCTCTTAATTTATTTTGGACCAGTGAGTCCACTATTATTATTATTATGGGCCTGCGTGTCCAATGCTATTTAGGCCTACGTGCCAACTAGTATATGATACATGTTGTGGCTAGACTGACTGGAGAAACAAGAAGATGAGACCATAGAGATGGAGCATTGCATAATTCAATGTTATGTCCCCATAGAACTGATCAACTAGTTTTCCTTATGGCTCGAAAAGACTAGATAGTAAAGTCCATAATCGTCCACACTATTATATATATATGTTTATTGACATGCTAGATGTATAATAAAATATATATTATTATTACGATGAGACCCTTGCATGCACAATCTCTCGTTAAAATATTAAGTCATATTTATATTCATCATCCATCATTATAGTGAAAAACGAAAGTCCTAAATCGATCTCAACTTGTTGAGTACACTCAAGGCTGGACTATTAGGGATATGTTTGACACTATGAAATATTAGATATTTCTGAATGATGGTTTGACTTAACTAAAATTTATCTTTCGTTGAATACACTCAATGAAATAAATTTTAGAGGCATGCTACGTAACGCCCCAATTTTCATACATCTTGAGATGTTACAAAAAAATAAAATTTTATTTACTAAAAATACGGAACGATAAAATTCTTTAATAAACAATATATTGGAACATCCATAAATTTAAATTTGAATTATAAAATTGTGTCTTTAAAAAAAATGAAAATATTCTCAACTAATAAATTCAATATTAATGTTATTGAACAAAACAATCTACTAAATTTAAAGGCAGTAAAGCTTAATATTTTTGTATGTCGAAATCTCTTGGCAGTTCGCTGCACCATCCCACCGCAGCTCCAATTGACCCGAACTAGCCAGTAAAAATTTGTAAAAAGTTAGTATTTTAAAAAAAAAACACCCAATACGATACATGCAATTTTCCATACGCAATTATATAACAATGATATAGACAATTCATACCATATTTTTCTTCATGAAGTATATCGGTGACCAAGCGAGATACCCATCATTTCTCATTTCTCATTTTGAATTTTCGAAGGATTTCATATTTCGTTAGGTCGAACCCGAAGGTCCATTAGCAATTCATGCATAAATTACTAAATATAAAAGTATAAAGAAACAAACAACTTACACAGAAGTATCTTTCCTTAATTGATCAAACGAGCTTTTGATAATAAAAATGTATTTAGTATTTACAATTGTTTTATATGCAAACTGATGTGTAAAATTATGTGGTAATGAATTGTGGGACATTGGCACACTATATATAGTTAAAAAATTAGTAGTTGAGTCATAGTATAATTGTGATAAAAAATCGTGTTTATCACATTTGATAAAAATTGAATTTATAGTAAATCAACCACAAGGTGACATGTGTACAATATCACAGTTGATAAAAATTGAATTTCTAGTAAACCAACCACAAGGTGACATGTCTACAAAATACTTATCACAACAAAAAGGTGATTGCAACTTGACTTTAACTAGAATTATAAATAAAATATAATATTTATCCCACTTCACCTATATTTTTAAAAAAATAAATAACTTACAATTTTCTTTAAACTTCAATATCTTGAGAATAAATTACCTGAAATAACTTTTTCTCGTGCCTAGTTTATATGATTAAAAATAAGCTATTCATCGAGACCCATATTGATATCCTTCTAGTCGCTTTAACAATATCCAAAAAAATGTAGCCCAAAATCAAAGTTAATACATATATCACTTTAGTCTCTCAACTTTTCAAAATAATAAATATAATATATAGAACAAATAGTTTTTTATTTTAAAATTTTTGGTGTGTTACAATCTCCCCTCCTTAAAAAAATTTTGTCCTCGAAATTACCTCAACTACTTGAAAAGTTCTAAATACTTGACAACTGACGTAATATATCATAATATTAAAAAAAAAAAAACACTCATAATCATGATAAAAGAACGACATTTTAGTCATATTTACAATGGTGACTAGGTATTTTTCGTGCATAAGTGTACTTAAACTTGGCACATGCATGTGCATTTTAGTCATGTTTACAATGGCACATGCACATTTTGTTCTGGTTTGTATGATTGATTTTTGTTTTGTTTTGTGTGTGGCTCATTTAATTTAAAAAAAAAAAAACACACAAAAAAATGAAAGAAATTTTGAAAAATTGAAAAAAAAAAAATGGGAATTGTAACTTTATTACATCATAATATATGACATTATTAAACTTGCATGTTGTGATCATGTATGGACATAATTGATAAGCTGTTGCATAGTTTCCATTACTTGCTTGGATTGATATGGAATAATTTGTATAGGTGTCTTCATGTATTATCTGCACTGCACACACTATGATATTGTAAATGGGATTTAACCGCATGTGTGAGATTTAGGATGGCAGTCACTTGTTCGTAAAGTTGACTTTGAACATGAATTGATCACTTTTAACAGACCTAAGCCTAAGTATATCCCCTAATAAGCTTAATATCTTAATGTTTTTCTTCAAAGCTATTTGACTCGAGCAATTAAGCATGTGGGGTGTCTCATAACGTAGTGCATATGGTAAACTGACTTAGGTTAATCGGCATAAAGCTCGTCATAGGGGTCATCTTAGTTGCTCAATGAAAAAGGACCTGCACTTAAGATGAAAAATTGATGAGCTTGAAAAATATGGAAGATGTGGAAAAATATGATGAGTTTAAAATATGTGAAAAATTATATATGCTCAAATTTTAATAAAATAAAATAAAAAGAGCATTACTTTATAGGTCCTAATGTGCTTTATGGTTTGCCTTTCATTAGTAGGTATATACACTTATTAGCAGTGATGTTAATCATGTCCCTTCTCATAAAATTAAGGTTTGGAGTCATGTTTGCCTTGGATTAGTGACACGTTATACACATGAGTCACTTATACAATTTACCTCATTTTGACCCAAACTGAGTATGTGGGAAAGTTTACTACTTGTTAATTATGCATGTGCATGCTATCAACTGTTTTTTTGACAGTTGTATTTTCATGATTAAAATTGAATTTGAAATTGCATCCTTAGTCATTTGTGACGAAAAGGGGGAGATTGCAGAGAATGTACACAGTAGGAGCATTAAATGAAATTGAGATGCAAGCATTGAATGAAATTGAGATTTGTTGAGGGGTCGTTGGAAAGAGACAAATACATTTACCTACGCATAAAAATATTGAGAGTTTGCGATAAGGGGAAGAATGTGCATTGCATCTGTATTGCATATCATATGCACAGCTGTTTGAGTTTTAATGTTTTGTGATGTTAATGTTTCGGTTTGTGTTTTGATTGACATTAATATCACATCTCAAACTAGCATGCTTATTTATGTTCATGAGTTCTTGATTTCCTGTATTACGTGCTTTTAAACTGGGTATTGAGTTTTGGATTTCAGGAAACAGGTATACCAAGGAATGCAAAAAGTAGAAAAACTTTAGTAACTTGGATAGTATAGATTAGGTAGTTTAGTTTGATATATTTTATTTCCTTGACTTTATTTGTATGGTTTTGTCACAAAATGCCAAAGGGGATATTGTTAGGTCCAATGTTGTAATTGGCATTTTTGTGAACAAAAATATCTTAATTGAACACTTGTAAAAAGTTAGAGACTTGGATAAAATTTTGTATGGATGAGTTAGGTTAGGGTACGAGGTTGAAAACAAGGAAAATGAGATGCTGGAATTTCGCTAGTTGTTCTCCTGACTCACGCTCGAGCGCAAGAAATATTAGAGTCATCGCCAACCTTTCGCCTCGCTATCGCTGGCTTGAGCGACGTATTAATGCAGCTAGACCTAATTCGTGATTTCAAGGATTTTTACATAGCCCATAACACCAAGCATCCCCAACATAAATATAGATGTCTAGGACGAATATCAGGAGGTTGTTTCATTGTGCTTTCATTAGTTAACACATCCATATTATATTTTGAGAGATCTAAGAGCATAATTCTTCGGTGAAAACAAACATATTATTCTTGTGATCCAGAAACCTGGTTTTGGAAAACATCAAAGGTTCTAATCAAAAACACTTGACTTTCTTAATACTTTGAGGAAGGGATTCAAGCGTAGGTACAAGAATAGGAATAGTTTATTCCTGGTTATCTACTTGGAAGAGATGTGTGTAGTAGATAGTGAGACTAAGACAGCGGATCTTGGAAGATACAAGAGATAGATGAACAAGTCTAGTAAGGTTGGTTGGACAGTATCTACAGTAGCAGATCGTAAGGCTAGAATGAGCAGTACCTACAGGGTTTACAACAGCTAGTGGAACTAGTTAGGAATTGAACTGTAACTCACATTTTCTATAGTGGAGGTAACTGGTTTGGTCCTGGAGCTTTTTACCCAGTTGGCTTTCTGCGTCATCAATTTTTTTGTTATTTGTTGCTTTCCAAATATTACAACTATGGTAATTCAACTTAGGGAAATTGGATTGCATGCTTAACCATCTAAAAACTAATTAAAAGTGACTTGTTGCTTTGATTAGCGTAATTCCGCACGTAATGTCAAACTTACTTATAATGTAAATCAATCTAACGGTATCTAGCGTACTTACAATCTTCAACAAAAAATTTGTGTCACGCTCAAAATGGATTCAACATGGGTTCCTTTATGAACTTTCAGAATTCCACCTCACCAGGTACCGTTTTAAAACAAGAGCACCTAAAGATATAAGATTTCTCCTCAAATCTAGAACGTGTCTCAGTGCATCAAGTGTCATAACTGTCCTATTAAACAACTTTATTCCGACCCGAAAAATACCAGCTATCCAACAAGGTGTATTATTTTCCATTACCAGAACTCCTTCCAAAATTGATTCATATGTTGAAAACAAAACCCGATTAGGATACATTAGTGCAAGCTGTATCGAGAATCCAATACTCGTAAGGTTTGGAGTAGTAGTCAGAAATAAGTAAAAAAGTTCTCCATCGCTGTGAAAAGTTTCAACAATAACTTCACCTGAAGTATCTAATTGCTTTCTCTTCTGAAAAGTTGCAACCAAATTCTCTCTATTCTGCAACTTATAGCAATCCTTAATTAAGTTCCCTGAATTCTAGCAATAAACTTTGAATTTAGACCGTAATTTGCCTATTACCCAACCACCATCAGGAACAAGGTCATCTATGCTTCATCTTCTCCTTTGAAAATAGAACATCACAGGCTTCTTCGATGCTGAGATCATGACTATATTAGTAGTGTCTCTAAAATAACAAATATGAAGTGGGCAAAAAATACAACAAAAACTCGATCTCATATAAGCAAACACTGCTCGCTATAATCTACCACAACGAAAATTTTTTACTGCGATCCAATAGCGTAATATCAAATTTCATATTTGCGATCACAAAAGATCAAGTTGAGCTCTTAACTTGATCAAAACCTGGATTTTCCAAGAATTTCCAAGACTTTTCTCTAACAACGGATTTTTATAAACAGGAATGCTCTAATACTAGTTTATCGTGAAATACAGAATTCGAGAAAATCTGATACTAATTTGTTAAAGGCAATACGAGATTATAGACACAATATGAAGTAAAGATCACGAACTTCCAAAAGAATATAATTTGCAGAGTAAAGAAGATTTCACTAAAATATAGAGAAAAAATTACGAATATTTGTGTTTACAACTTGTCTAACTAATAATGGGGATAAACAAACCTCCATTAAGGTTAAACTAACCTATAATAAGGTTAACAACCAAACTAAATTGAAGAGAAAAGTCCACGAACTTAGTATAAGTAAGAAATTCCAATTGTGAGAAGTGTGGGGCAAAGCATGGCACAACTGAATGTCCCATCCTTTCACAAGGAATGGAACAAGTGGAGTATGCCTAGTGGGGTCAACATCAGCACAACAATCCTCATTCTGACAATTACAATTCGGGGTGGAGAAATCATCTAAATTTCTCTTGGGATGGAAATCAAAATCATAGTCAAAATCAAAATGACAATTGAGCTCGAGGGCAATTCTAGTAGGAGAAGAAACCTCAGTTGAAGGAGGTGTTTACAAAACTCATGGAAAAGATGGATAAATACATGGAAACAACTAACTAGTTCATGAGAAAGTGAAATAAATTTCCAAAACCAAGGGGCTGCTATTAAGAATCTGGAGACACAGATGGGGCAGATAGCTCTTTATATGACAGGAAGAGTGCCTGGTGCACTACCATACAATACCGAAGTGAATCGTAGGAAGCATTCTCAAGCCATTACTACAAAAAATAGGGTTCAACTACCTGAGATACATGTGAAAAGGTCGGGTGCAAATAAAGAGACAGTGGATTCTTCGAAAAAAGAGAATGAGGAGACGATTGACAATACCAGGAAGACACCGGTGAAAGGAAGTTCAGAAGCATCACAACAAATGCCAACTAATTCAATTAATCCCTATGAGCCACCCATTTCATTTTCCCAACGATTGAAAAAGAATAAAATGGAGCGGCAATAAAAGAAATTCTTTCAAGTGTTCAAAAAGGTCCATATGAACATTCAACTGGCTGATGCACCAAATGCCTAGTTATGCCAAATTTTTGAAGGACATTCTATCAAACAAACGAAAGCTAGAGGAACATGAGACGGTGATGTTAAATGAGGAATGTAGCGTGAGAATTTAAAAAAAGTCCCGCCAAAATTGAAAGATCCAGGGAGTTTCACTGTTCCTTTCACTATTGGTGATTTTTACTTTGATAAAGCTTTGTGTGATCATGGTAAAAGTATTAAATTAATGCCTCTATCTATTTTCAGGAAACTTGGATTGGAAGAAGCCAAAGCAACCACAGTGACACTGCAACTAGCTGATCGATTATTAACACACCCAAGGGGAATAATAGAGGACGTGCTAATCAAGGTGGAAGAATTTATCTTCCCTACTGATTTCCTCATATTGGATATGGAAGAGGATAAGGATGTTTTGCTAATCCTAGGCAGGTCATTTTTTTCCACTGGCATAGCACTGATTGATGTTCAAAAGGGACAGTTGATTCTAAGACTTGGGGGGAGCAAATTTCTTTTAATGTTTTCAAAGCTATTAAGTTCCCAACTAAGTCAGATAGTTGCTTCCACATTGATGTAATTGATAACATAGTTCAAGATACATTTCTACTTCAAAATCCCTCAGATGCGTACGAGGCGTATATCACACATTCTTAATCAACACACTCAGATTCCCTTGAAATTGAGACATGTGTAAGGTTTTTGGAAACCAATCTACCGTTTTCTCGTAAAATATATTTTAAAGAACTTGGAATAAGAACAAGAAAGCCTGTACTATCCATTCAACAGCCGCCTAAACTGGAGCTCAAGTAACTACCACCTCATCTCAGATATGCATACTTAGGAAGTCAAGTACACTTCCAGTTATTGTCTCTAACACAATAAGCAAGACGAAAGAAGAAAGGCTGATGCGGGTACTTAGGGAAACCAAAACAGCTATTGGATGGACCATAGCAAATATAAAAGGGAAAAGCCCTACACTATGCATGCATAATATTCTAATGGAGGAGAATTTTCGACCAAGTGTAGA
>CAIGRO010146492.1:0-11057 GCA_903798355.1 Fraxinus baroniana | reverse complement strand
GTTGAAGTTGGAGCAGCTTTGTATAACAAGGAGCTTGACAAGTAAGTTACACTTGAAACAGCATTTGTATGCTCATCGCTTGACGAAAGGTGGATCTTTGGAAGGGCATCTATTTGTGTTCAAGGAAATCGTCGCTGATTTAAAAACGATGGAGGTTGAGTATGATGAAGAGACTGATATTGTTATGCTCGTTGCCATCCTCATATGTGAGTTTTAGAGATACCATTATCTATATTCGGGATACTCTTACAATTGACGAGGTATATGATGTGCTTTATTCTAAGGAGAAGATGAAGCATCTGGTCGTCGATTATGAGGCTCTTGGAGAGGGTCTCGTTGTTTGTGAGACAAAGACGGGTAATCATGGAAGGGGCAGAGTCAAAGATAGCAACAACAGTATAGTCTGTTGGTATTGCAACAACAAGGGGCACATGAAGAGGGATTGCTATAAGTGGCAGAAGAGGTTTGGTACTACATATCAAGATAAACAATCAGAAAATAATGGTAATGTTAATTTTGTAGAAGAGAACAATGATGGAGAATTGTTGGTGATTACTGAAGATGACTCCAAACTTGACGAGGAATGGATCCTTGATTCAGCTTGCACTTTTCATATGTGTTCAAATCGGGATTGGTTTTCTTCATATTACAAGGGGTTTCGTGATGACAGGAAGCAGTGAGCCTTATAGAATATCTGGGATTGGTAACTTCAAAATAAAGATGCTGAATGGGATGGTTAGAACACTTAGCCAGGTTCAACATGTTCTAGGTATAAATAGAAATCTGATCTCTTTGAGTGCTCTTGATTCAAAAGGATACAGGTATACCGGTGGAGGTAGAGTTTTGAAAGTTAGCAAAGGTACCCGAGTTGTGTTAAAGAGGTGAAGGAAGTCCTGATTATATGTTTTGGAAGGTTCGACGATCACGAAGGAAGCAGCTGTAGCTTATAGTTTGGTAAGCGGTAACTCGCGTACAGTTGGTTGTCATCGGGTTGTCCGTGGTCATTTGGACAATAATATTGGGAAACCTTCTAGTAGCTCGGGTCGAGCTGGTTGTTATCATGTTGCTTATGGTGATTTGAGCTGGTTTAACAACTCAGGTGGAGTTGGGGTTGCTTGTGGTGATTCAAGTAGGTTTATTGACTCGGCTGGAGCTGGAAGTGAACGAGATGACTCAAGCAAGGATGGCGCACAAGGTAGTTCTGCTGGCATGTAGGGCTTGGATCACTACAACAAAAATAATCATTTGCAACACTAAAAAGGCAACATCTACTGGCATGTAGGGCTTGGATCACTACAACAAAAATAATCATTTGCAACACTAAAAAGGCAACATTTGTTGATAAATGTTGCCGAAAGGGTCTTTTGGCAACATTTTAGTAAGTGAATGTTGCCATATGTATTAATAAATACCTTTTGTAACATTTTCTAGAAGAATGTTGCGATAGACCACCTTTTTTAACTTTTGTTAAGTGTTGCGAAATGGTTCACCTTTCGCAACGTTTGTCAAACGTTACGAAAACTTTTATATTATTTTAAATACAAAAAACCCAAATTAATCCAAACCCTTGTCTCACACAATCTTCATTCTTCTCCAACCCATGCCGCGGTCTCTCTTGAACCCAAATTCCGATTTCTATACACCTCCTCCTCCTCCTGTGCCGCCAGCGGACTCTTCACCTTCCAATACTCCCCCTCCGAGGTGGTGTCTCTATCTCTTTTTCTTATATTTGCATTTAGTTATGGAATTAAATATGTTCAGCGACAGAGAAAGAAAACTGGCATATGTTCAAGTTTGCTTAATAAATAAAAATCGTATCCACAATTAAATTATCAGTGACAGGTTTGAAGTGGTTAATTCTGAATCACAGCTCGCATGGCATTCAAATGATTGTAGACTAGTGCATACAAGAAAATGGAAGTTCCGGATTCCTCAGCTTCGGCATCTGGTGTGAACCGAAATGCCATTCTCGTAAACCATAGACGGGTGAGTTGGTTTTATTCTATGTCAATACTTGTGTACAGTTTGGGGTTTGAATAATAAGATGTTTAATTTCAATAAGAAAAATTGATGTATATTTTGTATGAGATTTCAAAATATTATTCTTATCAAATCATCATCAAATTTGTGTCAAGTTTTCATTTATTCCCCTGCTCGAACTGCCACCTAACGAGGATCAGGAAATGTCGGGAGGTGGAAAATCAATTTCATGTCCACACAGAAGTATGTCTTTCTTACGCTCTGTCCATTTATATTCTGTTAAAATATATAAAGCAACTTCCTTGTTAGCTCATCTAGTTTTCAGCTAGATATGCAGTTACATCATAAGGCAGTCTTCTTTTCAAGCCAAGTGGTCCTCCAGCTCGTGTATGGTGCACATGGTTAGGTAGAATAATATTCCATTTGTTGTAAAGTTTGTTACGAAGGATCTTTACTCTTTTACCCCTTTGTATATTCTATATATTCTAGTCTTTTGTATCGTTATTGGCTATGAAATGAATTACTGATTAAATCCAAAAGTATCAGTGTTCTTTATCATCATTTCAGCTCTATTATCTTACATGGTATCAGAGCCATGACTACAATTACTGGCATGAATTCTATTGGTAGTGAAAACGCAGCACCAATTGCTCCACCTCCTCCACCTGCTGCTGAACTTTCTGAACAATACAAAATAGAAAACTCAGACAACCCTAGAACCATTTTAGTCACAAAATTATTGACCACAGATAACTATCCCACCTGGTCAAGAGCACTCCGACGAGCCCTCCGAGCTAAGAACAAGCTTGGATTCATTAATGGGACCTTACTCAAACCTGAACCAACCAGTGACTCTTTCGTTCCATGGGAGAGATGAAATGACATGGTTGTCTCATGGATCCAAAATGCTATATCCCCTTCACTCAGATCCAGTGTTACTTTTATGGATGAGGCAAACGAAATATGATCAGAACTTAGGGATCGGTTCTCTTAATAAAATGGACCCAGAATATACGAATTGAAGAAGGCCTTGTCTGATCTGGAATAAGAAAATGACCATGTAAGTGTTTACTATGGCAAGTTAAAAACAATCTGGGATGAACTATCTGTCTATGATCTAATTCCAGAATGTAATTGTGGCCAGTTGAAGGTGTTAGTTGATAGACATCAACGAGACTGTGTGATAAAATTTTTGATGGGGCTAAACGAGGTTTATGACAATACCAGAGCCCAAGTCATGATGCTTGATCCTCTACCACCTGTTAACAAAGTATTTTCCTACATACAACAGCAGGAAAGGCAAAGGCAACTCACCTCCACTGCTGTAAGCAATGAAAACATTGCAATGGCTGCTAGGAAATTCTATGGAAATAGCATATCACTCAGCTATGGAAAGTCTAATGTGCCAGGCAAAAGAGACAAACCATACTGCACATACTACAAAATTCCTGGGCACACCTTGTACAAGTGTTTTAAGGCAGGGAATGTCAAGGCTCCACTATGCACACATTGCAACATGATAGGGCACACTATGGAGAAATGTTTTAAACTTAATGGTTATCCCACAAACCATAAATTGTACAAAGGATAAAGGAGTGAATGAAGCTTTGCAAACCAATCAACTGTGATGCAGGAAGAGAGTGAGAAGCTAGTTTTCCTAACCAAGGGACAATATTAAGAATTCCTTGCTTTCCTTCGAACCAAGGATAATCCATAAACCACTCACTCTGCCAATCACATACAGACTATTGATCATTCAAAAATTAAACCACCATCTGATTTATCTGGTAAAGCTATTTGTCGATCTGCTCATCACACATACATTCATAGTTCCACTAACACTCCATGGATTATTGACACAGGTGCAACAGCTCATATGATCTGTAACACCATCTTTTACACTTCCATTAAATCAAAAATATGTCTCTCAGTTAAGTTACCTAATGGAAAAACTGTTCTAGCCACTCACTCTGGTGAAGTAAAAATCACCGATTCACTATTTTTAAATGATGTACTGTGTGTTCCCAATTTTCATTTCAACCTACTATCTGTTAAGAAATTAACACAGCAGATGCCTTGTTGTCTGATTTTTCTATCTGATACTTGCTATGTACAGGACCTTTTGTATTGGAAGACGATTGGGAAGGGTGAAACATGATGTGGCCTATATCGACTCACTCTCCACAAAGTTCCACCAACAGCCCATATGACTACCTTATCATCCCTTTGCCTTAGACAATCTCTTACTACAACTTCTGTTTTTAATTCTGATGTTGAGCCACATCTATGGCATTATCGTTTAGGACATATACCAGATTCTAGATTGAGACTCATTTCAGATAGCTATGTTATTTCTCATTACAAGAAAGTTAACAAAATTCCATGTTTTATCTGTCCATTGGCTAAGCAACAAAAAAGTCCTTTTCCAATAAGCACACATAAGATTAAACAAATTTTTGATATCATCTATTGTGATATATGGGGCCCCTATCCCACTATGGCTCACGATGGGTCTAGATACTTTCTTTCAATTGTGCACGAGCAACTTGGGTATATATGCTAAAAAGGAAATCTGATGTTAACCAATCTATTAAGGCATTCATTCAAATGATAGAAAACCAATTTCAAACTTCAGTAAAAGTTTTAAGAAGTGACAATGGCCCTGAGTTTGAGCTAACTGATTTCTACAACATAAAATGAATAATTGACCAGAAAAGTTGTGTTGAAACTCCTCAGCAAAACGGAATTGTTGAGAGGAAGTATCAACACTTAATGAATATAGCAAGGGCCTTGAAGTATCAGTCAGGACTCCCCTTACTTTATTGGAATGAATTCATCCTCACAGCCACATATTTGATAAACAGAACCCCCACACCATTGCTGCAAAATAAAACGCCATTCGAAATTTTGTTTCAGTCTACACCCACATATTCTCACCTTAGAATCTTTGGGTGTCTTTGCTATGCTTCCACATTAACGCATGGGAGAAGAAAATTTGATCCTAGAGGACGCCAATGTATCTTCTTAGATATCCTTTTAGGGTTAAAGGGTATAAAGTGATGGATATGTAGACAAAAAGCATCTTTGTGTCTAGAAATGTGATATTTCATGAGGCCCTTTTCCCTTACAAACAGGTTTCTAAACCCACTAATAAGGCAGAATTTGTCTTCACTAAACCACTTCCAGATGTTGACAGCTATGATCCTGAATCAAAACAGAATATTGTCCCTCTTTCTCCAAGAACACAAATATCCGATCAAGACACATCAAATAGTCCTACACCTGATGAAGTTTTCCAAATATCTCCCCATACACCTTCTGACATCACCGCCCATTATTCGAAGGTCTGCTAGAATAAAAAAGGCCCTTCATGTGCAAGATTTCCATTATCACCAGGCCACATCAGTCCAGCCAACCCAATCTACTGTCAAGATAAAGATTCTAAACTCTGAAGGTAAGGTTTTTCCCCTTTCTAAATCTATTTCTTATCATAAGTTGTCATCTCAATTCAAGGCATTCTCAACTTTCATTTGCACACACATTGAACCCAACACTTATCATCAAGCCATAAATGATCCAAATTGGTGCAAGGCAATGGATTCTGAAATAGAGGCTCTGGAGTTGAATGGAACCTGGATTCTCACTAATCTTCCACCTAGTAAAACAACAATTGGATGTAAATGGGTGTATAAACTGAAGTATAAATCAGATGGGACTATTGAGAGGCACAAGGCAAGGCTTGTTGCTAAAGGATATACGCAAAGAGAAGGAATAGATTACAGGGAAACCTTATCCTCTGTTGCAAAACTGGTAACTATTCGTTGCCTATTAGCCATTGCAGCAGTTTAAAAGTGGCATTTGAAGCAATTTGATGTAAGCAATGCCTTTCTACATAGAGTCTTACATGAAGAGCTATATATGGAAAGACCCCCTGGATACACTAAGGGAAATTCCAAGCAAGTTTGCAAATTACTGAAGAGCATAAATGGCTTAAAGTAAACCTCGAGACAATGGTATTCTACCTTTTCTATAGCACTCATTCAATTTGGTTTCACTCAGTCTAAAGCTGATTACAGCCTCTTCACTATGGCAACAAGCCAGTCTTTTATGGCTCTACTTGTCTATGTAGATGACATAGTCATAGCAGGCTCGAAATTGGAAAAAATAGAAAGAGTTCAAAAGTTCCTCAATAGTAAGTTCAAGATTAAAGCATTAGGTGATTTAAAATACTTTCTTGGGCTTAAAGTTGCAAGGTCAAGCAAAGGCATTGTGATCTCACAATGAAAATACACTTTAGACTTGTTAGCTGATGCAGGATTACTCGGGGCTAAGCCAGTTAAGATACCAATGGACCAGAATCTAAAGTTGGGAAAAGACGCAGAGAAACCATTGCCAAATCCTACCATTTACTGAAGATTGATTGGAAAAATGATGTACTTGTCATTAACCAGACCTGATATATGTTATGCAATTCAAAACCTCAGCCAATACATGGAAGCTCCCTCCTTTACACATTTAGCAGCAGCTCATAAAGTAATCAGATACCTCAAGCTGGCACCAGGACAAGGCCTCATGTTCTCATCTTCATCCTCATTAACTCTTCGAGCATTTTGTGACTCTGATTGGGCAGCTTGCCCTGATTCACGAAGATCAGTTACTGGATATTGTATTTTCCTTGGAGAATCATTGATCTCTTGGAAATCAAAGAAGCAAAGTGTAATATCTCGATCATCTGCTGAATCAGAATACAGAAAAATGGCCAGCACTTGTTGTGAAATTAATTGGCTGAAATACATTCTAAAAGATCTCAAAATTAATCATCCTCAGCCAGTTGCCTTATATCGTGACAACCAAGCGGCATTACACATTGCTTCCAACCCAGTATTCTCATTCCATGAGAGGACTAAACATATCGAATTGGATTGCCATCTAATCAGAGATCAAATTGAAGCTGGGTACATTTCAACATCTTATGTTCACACCCAATCACAACTTGCAGACATGTTCACCAAAGCACTCTCTTCTATCACTTTGAAGACTCATTTATCCAAGATGGGAATAGAAAACATCTATTCTCCACCTTGAGGGGGGCTGTTAAAATAGATGAAGCAACTTCCTTATCAGCTCATCTGGTTTTCAACTAGGTATGCAGTTACATCATAAAGCAGTCTTCTTATCAAGCCAAGTGGTCCTCTAGCTCGTGTATGGTGCACATGGTTAGGTAGAATAATATTCCATTTGTTATATAGTTTGTTAGGAAGGATCTTTACTCTTTTACCCCTTTGTGTATTCTATATATTCCAGTCTTTTGTATCGTTATTGGCTATGAAATGAATTACTGATTAAATCCAAAAGTATCAGTGTTCTTTATCATCATTTCAGCTCTATTATCTTACATATTCTGTACTTAGTATTGGTACATTGGATTTCAGTGGTATAATTTTGATTGACAGTGGGTGTTTTGATAAAAATTTAAATGTATATTTCCAAAACCACCCTCGGCTGAATTGATCTTGCAGTTCTTTCACCATTGTTAAACTCAAGAATACAAACCTAAGCTAGGTCACTTAGTAGCTCCGTTTTAGCAAATAAAACTCAGATTCAGCAGTGAATTCCTTCATCGAATCAGTAGTCATTTCAGCTGCGGATAGTGCAGTTTGTTCCTTTAGAAACTGAAGGATATGATGTCCAGGTTAATAGTGGCTGCAAAGGTAATGGTTTTCTATCTGTGGATATTTTGTTCTTTACAAGTTCTGGTTACACTGTTGCAATTTTTTTCTATCTAAATTATGGTCTAAACACCAAAGTTTTCTTTTTGCAAGTCAATGGCAATCTTATCTCTCCAACGCATATGCTTGCTAATGCTGAAGTTGTGGAGATAATAACTTATGATGTTAGTTGATGTGAATTTTTTGACTTGTGTTTACCCCCTTGTACATCTTATCTATTCCTTGCACAGTTTGCTATGTATAAACTATCATGTGTGGCCTACTTGATTAAATATGGAAATCTGCTAATTTCAAGTTTCATTTTTATGATATAAAGAGTTATGATTCTTGGATATTCCCATCTCAAATCAAATTCTCACGTTCATGTTCCTACTATATTTGGGAGGTTTTTCTATAGTCATTTTTGTTAGTCCAGTAGCTTCATTGGGCGCCTGTGTTACTCTAGTCTTGAGTGACATTTCTCGGTCTTCTTGAAGATATTTCCTATTTCTGATTTTTATTGTATAATAACAGAATATTTTCTCCAATTGTGTACCATTTCGTACCTGAGGAAGAGAAGAAGGTCGTTGAAGAACGTGTTGCAGCCATGAAGGCAGAATATTTTCTCCAATTGTGTACCATTTTCTGTGTTCCGTTTATGATCGAGTTTTTTCATTACCATTTTATTTCATTTTGAAGCTCATTTTTATTTAAGTGGTGTTGTATCACATTCTAATATTCAAGTGTATGAATTCAAAATATTTTAATGAAATTATCAATTTTTATGCAATTCTCAAATTTGTTCGTAAGAAGTCATTTTCAATTTTGCCAATTAATTTGCATAAACTGCTGTGTAAAAAAAATAAAATAAAAATCTATGGCAACATTTGCCAAATGTTACCGTAGCCCTCCACTCTACGACAACACCTCAATTTGTAACACATGTTCAAACGTTGTCGTAGGCTATTTTTGTTGTAGTGAATATATTTCACAATTGCTGAGTATGCCCGAAAGGGACATGGCGTGCCCGGCGGGGGCATGGGGTGTCCGGTTGAGACATGGTGGAAGAGTTGGAGAATGATTTGACGAGTGAAGATTTAATTCCTTGTTATGGAATTTGTGTCGATGTAGAGCTTGTTAGGTTTTGTGACAAAAATTCTATGTAATTTAGAAGTTTGTTGCTTTTGAAGAGTGAAGATTTAATTCCTCCTTGTGGAATTTGTGTTAAGGTGGAGTTTGTTAGATTTTGTGACAAAAATTTTATGTGATGTAGAAGTTTATTGCATGAAGGAAACTTGTTTAATTTTCGTTTAGAAATATAGTTTGAATATCATGGCGTTTTGGGAGTTTTGATTGAATTAAGGAATTTGAGATGAAGTAAAATACTATGGAGACGAAAAGGAAACAAAAATTGGAAGAAGGGGAATTTTCAACAAGCCCGGCGCTATGCCGTGGCGAGATGCCCCCAAAGTGGGCAGAATGCCGGGCGCTGTGAAAAACGTGTTTCTTGGCAGTTTTCTTGTTCTATTCGGATTTTGGGGCTTCTCCTTCATCTTGGACTCCAAAACTTCGAGATTAACTTCTATAAATACTACACAAGGTATAGACATAATAAGGTGACTCAAAAGGTGAGAAGAGAGATTATATTAATTAGATCTTTGTGTATACATTAATAGAAAGAAGAGATAATTGTTTAGATTAGANCTTGATTGTTGTGTGATCCATTAGATTTCATATTGCCCATATTTTTCTTCTTTAATTATTTGACCGATTTCTCAACAATTGATATCAAAACATTCTTCATATCGGAGTTGATTCATAACAATGACGCAACAACTACTAGGAAATTAGAGCGAAAAACTTAAGAATACGAAATTTGAAATCCACCCTATTATAAAAAAAAATAATAATAAATAAACTCACTAAGTTTATTGATGTAAGTACTTACACGAAATCCTAGTTTAAACAAATTAAGATTGAAAATAATTCAAAATAAAATAAAACACCAAAATAGTACTAAAACTTGAAATGTAGTTTTTGAGTCCTCAACTAACTCGGACGGCTAAAATCCATCATATGTCATAGCAAATGTGAGTTCTACTCTTCTCGTTGTTCTCTCTTCGAAATGGTAATATGGCCCAAATTGGAGCTCAATTGGCACACAACACTATTACCTTTTTTTCTTGTTGGTACAATTCTTTTTCAATTCATTCAATCATCTGTTCTACATCATAAAACCAATCAATTTTTGGAGATGTGAACATGGTTAAAACCAATCAATTTCAATGCCAAAACATATTTATAATTTTTAAGACGATCAATTGTAATTGATAACAAGCTGCAAAAATTAAGCTAAAAAGGCTTTATTACTTTAGTTTATTAGTTCTATATAGGGGTATCCTAACCCCACAGACGATTGGATTTGATGGTCGGATTTTCCATAAATACAAATAAAAAATAAAAAGTGTGTATAAGTGTGTACATATGTACCTATAAGTGTGTGCCTAAATGCCTGTGGAGTGATATGGGGTGAAGGGATGAAGCAACTCGGACCGAAGTAAAACGCAACTAATGCAAAACTTCTACAAAGATGGTGAAATCATCAATGTGCAGTATAGATTTGCTTGCAAACAATAAATTATATTATATCAGATTGGATTAATAAATAAATATGGCTTAATGCTCTTATTACTATTACCTTAAAATGATCCTTTTGAATTATGTATTTGTTAAGTGTTTTTTGTTGACAAAAGCCAGGGCTAGATCTTTTTTGGTTCAACTTGAACCATTGTCAAGTATCCATTTGACACGAGCAGGGTGGATTTTTGTGTGGATTGAGGTCGATCTTGATATTTGTAATTAATGGCGTAGTTTAATCTTTTTTTTCACAAATTTCTTATGACTATAGTTCCGTAGGATCCACAACTTACACACACTTAAAAGCTTTGCCAAACTTATGCATAATAATATGGTGTACTTGGAAGCGAGTCCTAGGGGGCAAGAATTGAGTGAACATGAAGACCATTTGTTTACTGTCACTTGTTACTAACACCATATTTGATAACTTTGTGGAATCAGATGATTTTGTAGAAGAAGTCAAGGTAAATGAGAAAAGAAAAAACTAAAATGCTAGATTTTTTTAAAACTATTTTGTATTTAGGCTAAATATATTCATATCACAGTTTTTAATAACTAAACTACATTTTAATCGAATGAAAAGTTCATAACATTTACACGTTATTACATTTATATCTCAAACTACATTTACACATTGTATTTTTAAATAAGCAAACACTACAACAAAAATAATTTTTTACGGCATATGTTTACGGCGTGCAATTGACGCATGTCGTAAAAAATGACTTTTTA